>PVJC01002402.1:25680-80085 GCA_004026665.1 Murina feae | reverse complement strand
TTGTGGGGCATCAGGAAGCGGGTAAGAGGTGGCCTGCTTGGAGGGCTTCCCAGGCCCTTTGCAGGGCACCAGGAAGTGGGAAAGCAAGGTGGTGGGACGGGGAGTGGGAAAGAGGCAGCAGGGGGGGTGGGTGAGTGGGAAAGAGTTGGCGGCCTGCTTGGCAGCTTCCCAGGTCCCTTCCGGGGATCAGGGAGCAGGAAAAGGCTGGCCTGACCACAAGGTGGGGTTTTCCCTGATTTCTGGTGGCTGGAGGAAGATGGGCAGTAGGCAAGCTTGGGAGGCAGGCAGCACCCAGCCCTGGTCACAGCTCAAAAAAGAGAACAACATGCAGGGGAGGGCAAGAGTCTGAGAGATCAACATAGAGGGGATGCCTGCTCCAAGCCTGGGGGCAGGTCCCCGACAGGTAGACACACACAGGAGGACTGCTCCGAGCCTCAGATGCGGCTGGGGGCAGGTCCCCAGTGGTGACACACACACATACACACACACACACACAAAAGGCACCTGGCAGACTGGGGCCATCATAGGACATCCACTGAGGGGTCCCAGACTGTGAGAGGGCACAGGCCAGGCTGAGGGACTCCACCCCGAGTGCACAAATTTTTGTGCACTGGGCCCCTAGTACTATAAATAATGTTATAATAAATGTAGCTATATGTTGATATAGCCTAATATACTAGTAACCACACATTTATTTCCATGAGAGAGATCTCTAAAAAGTGAGTGCTCAAGAAATTCACACATAATGTTAATGATAATAGATTTTTTTTTCTAAACCACTTTCTAAAGGGTTGTAATGATTCATATGTCTATCAATAATAGATAAGTCTTACCAATTTTTTCACTGTGATAGATTAAAAGTGATAGCTCACTCCTTAGTTTGCATTTCTGATTCCTACTGAATCTGAGTATCTTTTCACTAACATTGCTTAGTCAAAGATATACCCTAATATTCTATAGAGTTGATTATCTTTTCTTTCTCATTTAAAAAAGTTTGTTAAGCCCTGGCCAGTGTGGTTCACTTGATTGAAGTATTGTCCCATGCACAGTTCTATTCCTGGTCGGGACACATACCTAGGTTGCAGGTTCAGTCCCTGCTGGGGGCATGTATAGGAGGCAACGTATCTATGTTTCTCTCATCTCTCATATCTCTCTAGTAAGGAGTTAAAAAAACTTATGAATATTAAATTTGAGGTTTTGTAATACATATTGTACACCAATTCCCTTGCTGTATAACAAATCACCCCAAAACGAAGTAACTTAAAACTGTAACCATTATTCTTTGGGTTGGGCGTAGATGGGGATCCTGATGGGAAGTCCTCCAGAGTGACTCACAGAAGATCCATGAGCTAAAAGAATGTGCTGTATTTCCCCAACATTCCCAATAAGTAGAAAAGGTAAGACAGGGACAGAATAACCACATTGAAGCTCCCCCATTCTAAAATGTGAGCAACTGGTGGCATAAGCAGTGACTGCTTCATGGCCTGACATCCAGTCTCACATAATGCCACTTTAGTCCAGGCACAGGGACTGTTCCCTGACTGGGGTCCAGTTTTCTCCTTGAGAGCCATCTGCTAGTCCATCATTCTCCATAGCTCTGCACTCCAGCCTCTAAAAAGTCTTCTTTTGCATATGAAATAGGCCATATTTTCCATTGTTTTCTTATCTGTTTTCTTCCTCCTAGAAATTTAGTGGCCAGAGGCATACTTTAAACAGCCTTTATTCCTTTTAGTTCAAACTGGCTCGGTTCTTAAAAACTACAAAGGCCTCTACCTCTTAGATTATACTCCATTCCTTTAGAAAAAAATGCTGTACCCACAATTTCTTCTTGATAGTCCTCTCTCTGCTTTAGGCATGTCAGGCTGCTATGGAGATGTCACTCTTAAGATTTATAGAGCTCTTTGGTCTACTGAGTACATCTGCTTAGCACCACCTTAAATCTTCCTGAGATCTCATCAAAGGGACGTAGCCGTGACTTGATATTTTTCATAAGGCTATTTCTTACTTTCAGAATCTGTATGTCAGCTGGATAGAGTGAAAAATACAGTTTCATGTTTTCAAATCAGTAAGTCTTCAGCATTCTATACTGCCTCTATATTCCACTGGGAAGAACTCAACTGACACTTTCAACATTCAGCTTAGAGATCTCCTTAGCCAGATGTACAAGTTCATTAGGTATGCTTTTTATTGTCTAAGTTATAATAAATGACCATTTTCCAATTTTCCTGTCATTATATAGTCACCCATTGTCCCTCCTTCTAGAGCAGTTTGATCACTGCTTTTCTGAACCCTATCCAGAAGATGATGCTACATGCTAGAAACTTGTACTCATCATATATGATATCAATTTCTGTAGAAGATTCTTATTTTTAGAGAATAAACTAGGCCTTCTTTTTTTAAAAAAAAATTTACTCTTGATTCTGAAGGTCTGCTATTTGGGATGAACTCAGCTAAGCTGTTCTGTTTCTGTTGGTCTTGTTTAAGGTTACTCATGTGGTTTTGTTCTTCAGATAGTTCAGCTGGGACTTTTTTGGATGGCCTGTCATTTACAAGGGGACTGGCTGGGACTGCTTCACAAGCCAGTCGGAGGCCACAAAGTTAAAGCATAAACACACAGAGGAACACACAGAGGCAGTGCATGTGTTCACTAACTTACTTGTGACGGCATCATGGTTGTTTGCCTAAATCCAAACTCATTAAGATGCATGTATGAAATTGTGTAATTTAATTTGTGTAATTATTTGTATGTCAATTACGCTCCAGGAAAAATAAGGAAAAAAATCAAGGACTCTCAGCCTTCGGTACATACTGTTGGGCTGATATTATCAGCAGTTAGTACATTTCCCAAACCTAAACCATTTTTTTTTTTTACCTCTGCAGATTTTTGTCACTTTTCTTCTAGCTCAACATAAGATCAGGAGATGTTTTAATGTGTATCCAGTATTTCTTAGTGTTTATACCTAGTCTTCCATGTTATCAGAAATAGTATCTATATAATTATATATGATAAATCACAGCTTTTATTTATTAAAAAAATGAAATTTTGTGTTTCAAGGCCTCTTTTTGTGTTGGTTCACAACCCCCATATGATCAGTTCTGTATTCTATTGATAAGAAAGCAAAAGAGTCACATTCAAAATGAAGGTAGAAAATTGTGGAGGTTTATACAATTTATCACACATTATTTTTATATACCTTTTTAATATCACATATTGTGTGCTTATTATAATTTTGACATCTATATTTCTATTTCTTTACACACAGCCAGGTGTACCCTTTTCTTTGACAGGTATCAGGTAGGCTGCCTTAGTTCAGAAATTCCCCCCTCTGCCCAGGTTGTACCTCTCATCTCCTATTTTTTTTTTTTACATTCATCTTTGATTCATCTGAAGTTTAGCTTAGTAATTAACATAAGATGAAGGTATTGTTTGTTCTCTTCTTTCTGTAGTGGTAATGTTTGTATATTTTTATTGACTGAATTGAAATTTCACCTTTATTGTATGACTAGGGGCCCATCAGGAAGTCCCTCAGCCCGGCCTGTACCCTCTCACAGTCTGGGACCGCTCTGGGGATGTCCACCTGCTGGCATGATTGGCCAGCCTGGGTGAGGGGCTGATGGCTGTTTGCAGGCTGGTCAAGCCTCCCAGTAGGGACCCTGATTCCATGGGGGTGTGGCCAGCCTGGGTGAGAGGCTGAGGGCCATTTACAGGCTGCCACAAGCCCCTTCAGGTTTTGGGTCCCTACTGGGGTACCTGGCCAGCCTGGGTGAGGGGCTGATGGCTGTTTGCAGGCTGGCCAAGCCCTCCAGTGGGATCCCTCACCCCATTGGGGTGTGGCCAGCCTGGGTGAGGGGCTGATTGGCGCTTTCAGCTTTAAGGCTGCCCACAGCTCCCATTGACCCAATGTCCCAGCAAGGCTGGCTGGAAGCAGGTTTCTGTCGTTTGTTTATCTTCTATAATTGATGCACTGTTCCTTTAAGCTGAGGCCTAATAACTAACCTCCTCTCTGCTTCACCTCTCCACTTCTATAATGAGACAATGTTACCCTTAGTAGTCAGGCCAGGCCTGCTGTTTCCTTCAGCTGCAGACACTTCTATGATTGATATTTTGTTGCAAATATGTTTTGCCTTGAGCCAGGATAAGTGGAGCAGGGCCGCAAACAGTTTCTGTTTCACTCCTGCTGCAATGGAAGCTGCTGTTTATTCAGCTACGTGAGTGGTGGCCTCCATGTTGGCTGGGCTAATTTGCATACAGCCCTCTGATTGGCTGATGGGAGTGGCTTACCCATCCCAAAGAGATGGTTAATTTCAATATTATGCCTTTATTAGTTTAGATTACTAGAGGCCCAATTCATAAAATTCATGCATGTGTGGGGGGTCCTTCAGCCTGGTCTGCACTCTCTGGCACTCCAGGACTGCTGGTTCTTAACTGCTTGCCTGCCTGCCTGCCTAATCAACACTAACCACTCCCCTGCCTGCCTGATCACCCCTAACCACTCGCCTACCTTCCTGATTGACCCTAACTACTCACCCGCCTGCCTCATCGCCCCTAACCACTCTACATGACTGCCTCATCACCCCCAACCACTCCACCTGCCTGCCTCATTGCCCCTAACTGCTCACTGTCTGCCTCATTAGCCTTAACTGCTCACTTCCTGGCTCATCACCCCTAACCACTCTGTCTGCTTGCTTGATTGCCCCTAACTGCTATTCTGCCTGCCACATCAACCCTAACCGCCTCTGTCTAAGCCCCTGCCACTGCGGCTTCATCCAGAAGGATATCCAGAATGACTTCGGGAAGGTTGTTTGGCTTTCTGGTCTAATTAGCATATTGCACTTTTATTATTATACTAGTAGATTCTATCATACACTGGAAATCACAGATGCCCTTTTCTCTTTCATTAATGCATTTGTTTGTTCATGGTGCCATAGAAAAATATTATGGACTGGATGATTTAAATAACAGAATTACTTTCTCACAATTTTGGAATCCAGCAGCCAGAGATCAAGTTTGTTGGCAGGTTCAGTTCTCCTTAGGCCTCTCCCTTTGGTCCTCAAATGTCCACTGTTTTGCTGTGTTCTCTTTCCTGTTTGAAGTCATCCATGATGTCTTTTTTTATGATCCAAATTTCTTTTTCTCATAAGGGCATCACTCATTAAATTAGGACCTACCCTAATTTTAACTTAATCACCTCTTTAAAGGCCCTATTTCCAAAACAGTTGCATTTTGAGGTATAGTTATCAGTGTTATAATATATGATGTTTGAGCTGAAGCAATTCAGCACAAACTCTTGATCCTGTTTTCAATCTTCACACTAATATTTTTATTCATTTTATTGCAGTGGCATTATAGTACACACATTATCAAATAAGACCAGTTCCTCTTCAGTATATTTTCAAATTTCTTGACAGGGTTACAACATAGATTTCTCTCTATGAATTTTAAAATGTTTTTTCCAATTAAGAACAACTAAAATTATAAACTTTAATTATATTAAATGCATATGTTAATTATGAAATAATTCAGACTTATGGTAATAATTCTTCCCATCCAATAATATAAATTTTTTTTTATATTTTGTTAATTTACTTTTAATAGACTGTATAGTTTCTTCAAATAAGTTTAGGCTTACTGTATCCTTATAGATTTACCTATTGTAAAGCTTAATATAAATGGAATCATACAATATGCAGCTTTTTGGTCTAGCTTCTTTCTCTTAGCAAAACACCTTTCAGATTCATCCATCTTACTGCATCAGTCAATGGTCCATTCCTTTTCATAGCTGAATAGTATTCCACCCGATGGGTATAGCAGGGCTTGTTTATCCATTCCTCCAAAGAAGTGGCTGAAGAGCTTCTCAGTTGCTTCTGTGTGTGTGTGTGTTTTTTGTTGTTGTTGTTTTTACTTTATTTACTGGGGTGACTGGTTAATAAGATTATGTAGGTTTCAAGTGCACATTTCTATGATGCATGATCTGCACATTTCATCTGCCACACCCAAAGTCAAGTCATCTTTGTTCACCATATATTTGATCCCTTTGCCCTTTATTACTTGCCCCTGCCTTCCCTCTGGTAACCACCATACTATTGTCTGTGTCTGAGTTTTTGTTTGTTTGTTTGTTTTTTCTTTGTTCATTTGTTACTTTTAGATTTTTATACCACATATGAGTGAAATCATATGGTTCTTGACAATTTCTGTCTGACTTATTTTGCTTAGCATTATATCCTCAAGAGCTATCCTTGTCTCAAATTTCAGTACTTCATCTTTTCTTATGGCTGAGTACTATTCTACGGGTACATACACCAAATGTTTATTCTATTACCTATAAAAAGACACTTTGGTTGCCTCCAAGTCTTGGCCACTGTGGATAATGCTGCGATGAACATAAGGGTGTATAGATCTTTGTGAATAAATGTCTTTTAGTTTTTCGGGTAGATACCCAAAAGAGAAGCTCCTGGTATGTCATATGGTAACTCCATAATTTTTTTGAGGAGCCTCCATTTTGTTTTCCATAGTGGTTGCACCAGTTTACATCCCCACCAGCTTTGAATGAGGGTTCCTTTTTCTCTACAACCTCTCCAATATTTGTTATTATTTGTCTTGATAGTAGCCATTCTCACAAGTATGAGGTGATATCTCATTGTATTTTTGATTTGCATTTTCCTAATAGCTAGTTAAGTTGAGCATCTTTTCATAGGCACCATAATTTTTAACTGATAGACCAATAGGAGTGAATTCAGAGAAATGTAACAAAGAAGAGAAATTACTCCAGTGACACTTCTTTGATAAAATGCTGATAATTGTTATGGCTGCTATAGGTATCTACTCTAATAAAAGCGTAATATTGAAATTGACCATTTCTCTGAGACACCTAAGCCACGCCTACCAGCCAATCAGAGTGGCTGTATGCAAATTAACCCAGCCAAGATGGAGGCCAGCGGCCACAGAGCAAGCAGTGGCAGGTGAAGTGCAGGCAGCGGTGGGGGCAGGGGCAGTTGCGTGGAGGGTGACGGCAGCGGGGGCAGGACGGCGGGGGCACAGTGGTGAGTGTGGCCTTGCTCCCGTCCCTGCCACCATCAGGTTTGACGTGGGCAGGGACAAGAAGCAGGGCCTTGCTCCTGCCCTAGCCACAATCAGGTTTGAGGAGGCACACGCGAGCCCGGACAGGCTGCAGTTGCGGGGCCTTGCTCCCCCCCGCCCCCCGATCAGTGTCGCCAGCAGGCACGTGAGGTCAGGGCCAGGCAGTAGAGCCAAGTCGCAGGGCCTTGCTCTGTGATCGAATTGTGAGCAGACATGCACAGACCCCTGGCAGCAAGCAGCAGGGCCTGCTCCTTGGTCACCACAGTGATCCAGTGATCCAGGAGCAGGAAAGCATGATGAACAGACAGCACCCAGCTCTGGCTACAGCTCAAGGGAGAAAACAATACAAAGGCGAGGCCAGGAGCCTGAGAGATCAACACAGAGGGGTCCCTGCTCCCAGCCTCCACAGTGTGGCTGGTGGCATGCCCCCAGCAGACAGACACACACACACAGCGCCTGCTTTGAGCCTCTGCTGCCAGACTGTGGCCGTCAGTAGGACATCCACTGAGGGGTCCCAGACTATGAGAGGGGTCAGACTGGGCTGAGGAACCCTCCCCCGCCTCCCCAACCCCCGTGCACAAATTTTATGCACTGGACCTCTAGTTTATTATATTACTAGAGGCCCAGTACACAAAATTTGTGCACTTAGGGGAGAGGGGGGATCTCTCAGCGTGGCCTGTGCCATCTCACAGTCTGGGATCCCTCTGGGGATGTCCACCTGCTGGCTTAGGTCCATTCCCCGGGGAATTGGGCCTAAGCTGGCAGTCATACATCCCTCTAGCAGCCTGGGAGCCCTTGGGGGATGTCTTTTTGCCAACGGGGAGCAGGCCTAAGCTGCAGTCAGACATCCTTAGCTCTGCTGAGGAGGTGGGAGAGGCTCCTGCCACCATTGCTGTACTGGCAGCTGGCAGCCTGACTTGTGGCTGAGCAGAGCTCCCCCTGTGGGAGCACATTGACCACTAGGGGGCAGCTCCTGCATTGAGCGTCTGCTCCCTGGTGGTCAGTGTGTGTCATAGTGACCAGTCATTCCCAGTCGTTCTACTGTTAGGGTCCATTTGCATATTACCTTTTTATTATATAGGATTCTAGCTATGTTTAAGACTCCTTACTTTTTTTGTTTGTTTGTTTTAAAAAGAACTGAACACACACTACATCACCTGAGGTGCAGTAGATGAAGAAACTCATCCTTAATTTAGAGTAGTTCACACACGAATGATATTTAAAATGTTTTCAAACAGAAAATTGTGTCACAAAAAGAGAAAAAAAAAAAGGCCAAGTAGAACTTTTAAATAGAAATTTTAGCTAAATAAAAGGATTATATTTTTTTAAAACTGCATGGGCTATTGGTTTTTTCTTAATTTTTAATTTTTTTCTGTTTCAATTTATAATCAATATTGTTTTGTATTATTTCCAGGTGCACAACATAGTGGTTAGACAACCATATACTTTACAAAGTGATCCCTTTATATTCCAAACACCCACCTAGCATCACACAGAGTTGTTAATAAGTTTTTGTGTTTCTAATAGAAACATTCAAAGATAGAATGGCCTCTCTGAGAAATAAGATAATGAGCTTCTTGTCATCAACTCAACGATGGATATTTAGCTGCTGGTGTCAAATAGTTTTGTAAAAGCATATTTTGATGGGGAGGAGGGAGAGGTGACTGAGTCCATTCATTGTGCAGTGCAGGGACACAGTGGGATTCAGAGGAAAGGGCGCAGCAAGCAGGAAAAGATGTCAATCCCCCTCCATTGCTGGGGGGCAGGAGTCAACTCAATATGCTCTTCTCCTTATGGACCTTGTGAAAATATGATCTCATCCCTTTCTATACATGGAGACACTGTGGTGAGAGGAAGTGAGTATAATATTAAGTATTGCTTATGGCAAGGTTAATGCATTTCCCTCTATGCTCACTGTCCCAAGAGTACAGGGCACATTGCAATTTTCAGCAAGAAGAACAAGAGTGAGCAATGGAGACATTGCAGGGACCCTAAGCCAGGCTCTGCTTCTGCTTGTGTGTGTCGGCACTGCGCTCAGGCCTGCCTTAAAACCTGCCTCTGACATATGATCTCGGACAATTCATTTTGATTACATCCTAAAGTTCAACTTAAAAATTAAAAAGAGGGTTTTATGTAAGAGTAATCCATGATAAGGAGATAATAAATCTTTAGTTTTCATGTTGTTTTTAATCGTACAAATACATCTGGCCTTGACCTCACTAATGTCAAGCAGGGGGGCCAGGGTGGGTCCAGCTAGTCTGTTCCACTCTGGGCTTTCGCAGTGCATTCTTCCTGACAGCCCTAAACAGGCCTGCTGCTTAACGGTCATTTCTTCTGGTGGAATAAGGCTGACTGGACTCTCTTGACATATCCTCTGTCGCTAAAGAAGTCTAGAGGGAGGTGGCAACAGCAGCCCACGTTTATGACAACAAGGGGAGGAGATCATTTGGGGGTAGGTTTTACTTACTAATTCTGTAAGGCAGTGGCAGAGACGTCCCCAGCACACACGGGGGGGGCTCCATGAGCAGCAGGGAGCCCATCTACCTGGTCAGTTTGACTTGAGGCTGACGGGTTGAGCTGCTGATTTTCAGGTGCCTGGTGGTCAGTCCCCATGGTAGGCGCCGGCATGTCTTGCTCAGATAATTACTTAAAATACATTTATCTGAATTAACCAAACGGAATCCGCTAGGCAGGGCATGCGCTCACTCCCGCACCCCTGGCTGCGCAGGTCTGAGCAGTGCCCATTAAAAGCTGACAAAGGAAGAAATGTCAAGTGGGAAGCAGGAAAATGTCATTTAGGCATGAAAAGCAGGAAGAACCAAGTCCTCAAGCCCTGGGCCCCAAATAAATTAGAACTGGCCTAATGAAAAGCAGGCAGCGGAGCGCACGAAACTGAACCGTCGTCTCCCTGACTGCCTCCCTTTATGTGCCCCGCCGGTAATGGACCATTTAGGAGCTGATTTGAGTGTCACAGCTGTCATAACAGTCAAGCACAGGGCAATCCATCAGCCCCCTCCAGTGGCAGGCAGCCAGGTCCACTCTGGCGCTGATGACTCCGTGCTGCACCACGCAGACCCCGGTGCGGCCCTGCTCACCGCCCCGCCCCTGAGGCCTCACCCAAGAGCAGAGCCTCCTGTGGGAAAGGAAGGAACAAGAACTCCATGGGAGCCAAGTCCATGCACAGCTGGTCTCTCAGAGGCTGCGTGTACAGATACAATGACAAGTCTGGTCGTGAAGGACAGCCTTCCTCCTGAGGGATGTGGCCACTTTCTTTTGTTTTGTAAGTGGTGGGTTTTTTTTCCCCGTAGATGGCACAGGTGGACCTCACATCAGGAGGGTGTTTTTTTAGTTTTGTTTTGTTTTTCTTTCAGTTTTTCTCAGGGACATCTCTAGCTATACGAAAGAAATCAGGCTCTCTTTGACATCCGTAGTTCACATGTGGTACAGTCTCCCTGAAATGCTGTTCCCAGCCTTCTCTGCCCGGTTTCCCCTCATGCCATCATCCACACCTCACCTCCTCTAGTGCACACGTCACCTGTACATCCCTCCACTTCTCCCAGTCCACACACTAGTACACAAGCTGGACAACACAAGCCACACCTCATTTACCAAACTGCGGTGGTGACATTTTCATGGACTGCTAGGGGCTGGGTCCTCTGAGCAGCACTGTGCTGGGTCCTGAGAGGAATGTTCATATCCTCTCAGCCTCATCACATTCAAAACTGGTGTGTCACCACCACTCCCTCCCTTCCACAGGCACCCCCAGTCTGTCTGTGTTCCTTGTCACCTGTCTCAGAACTTGTTGCCATCCTAGGAGAAACCTGACCTCATCTTAACCACTTCTTATCCCTGATCCCCCATATACTCCCAGTCCTGTCCATTCTAACTCCTCAACATCACAGAATTCCCCTGCATTTCCCTAAACCAGCCACCAGTTCCTACATCCCCAGCACTTCAGCTCCCAGGCTCGCTCTGCATGGAATTCCTGCCATCAGGCTTGGCGCCTCCAGAGGCTTTGTCCCAGGCTCTCTATGACACAGATCTGGGTCTCTCACCACTGGCCTTGCAAATGTTAGTTCTCCGCATGGTTCTGGGGGTACATCTCAAGCATGTGTTAATCTGGCCTGTCATGATTCTCATCTTGTTTAGACTTCCCTTTTACCTTCTGTTTTCTTAATGCCATGAAATAGTCATAGAGAAATTATATTTTCAGTTTTTCCGGTTTTTCATTTTCTTTATTACTAGTGGCTCAGTGCACAAATATATGCACCTTGAAAGAAACTGTGGGCTGCAAGGCTGCAGTAGGCATAGGGGTAGGTCTCAGCCCATCCTCTGAACCCCTGTCTGGCACCTCCCACTGCAGCCCCCTCTTCTGCCTCACACCCCCATCCCCCATCTGCCGGCAGCCCCGCTTGCACCTGCTGCTGGTGCTGGCCCCAATCGCTCTGCACTGTCAGCATGTGTGAGCAGCAGCTGCTGCCCCAATCGCCCCTCAGGAGCAGAGGGAGGTAGAGAATCCCTCAGGGGTGATCAGAGCCAGCAGCTGCTGCTCGCACCTGCTAATGGTGCTGAGTAATCAGGACCAGTGCCAGGCACTGGCAACAGGTGCGAGTAGGGCTGGTGCTGGCAGTGGGTGTGAATGTCGGGCAGAACCGCAATGCACAGGAGCAAAGAATTTTCAGTAACCACAAGAGGCTCACCCTGATTGCAGTGACCAGAGCCCTGTCTTGCTCTCGTGCCCCTGCTCACCTGCTCCACCATCCCACGTGGCTATGTTCTGCACACACCCCCTGGTGGATAGCACACATCATAGCAACTGATTGTTCCAGTTGTTCTGCTGTTTGATCTATTTGCATATTAGCCTTTTATTATATAAGATTACTATTTAATGTGCTCTCCACCTTTCTGTAGGAAAGACTCATTCTCCTGACTTGCTAAGCCCTTCTCACATTGCAGGTCTTAGTTTGGAGGTCACCACACTTGGAAATCACTGCAGTTCCTTAGGAATTTTTTTTTTTCATGCCACACAATTGACTCCACAGTAACACTCCTGCCCAGCACCCACTGCTGGTCAGTGCTCTAGCTCATGTCAGTGTCTGTCCCTGCTCAGCCATGCTCTCTCTGAGGGGGAGGATGGAAATGAATACCTACTGTTGCCACTCCAGGGGCCACAAGGCTATGCTAGGTGCTTACTTAATGGATGCAGCTATATTATTCTTCCTTTGTATTCAACACCTCTGCAAGCATGGCATTATCTCCAGGTTACAGAGTGAAAGTCTGAGGCTGAAGGAAGTCCAGAACTTCTCAAGATCAAGTGGTTATTCTGTGGTTGAGCTAGAATTAGAAATGAGCTATTTCCTATTCTAATTACATATTGCTATAGTGTAATGAACTGCCTTCTCAACAATAAAGCCATGTATAGTAAGTAGGCTGAATATCTCCTCCCAAAGACAACCACATCCTCATTCCAGAACCTGTGAGTGTTACTTTACATGGGGAAGGACCTTCGCAAATGCAATCGTTTTAAAGATATAGAGTTTACCCTGGATTATTGGGGTGGGGGCAGTGAATGTACTCACAGGTCTCCTTATCAGGAAGCCAGAGGGAGATTGTCTCACAGAACAAGAGGTGGGGGACATAGGAATGGAGAGAGAGGTTGGAGTGGTATGAGGAGGGAGCCAGGGGCCAAGGCAGCAGGCTGCCTCCAGAAGCTGTAAGGCAAGGACACAGATGTCCCCTGGAGCCTCAGGAAGGAGCAGCCTGTGGGTGTCTTCCCCCAGCCAGTGAGATGGGCTTTGGACTCTGGCCTCAGAACCGCAAGAATAAACTGTGCTGTTTGAAGCCGCCATGTTCATGGTGATGCTATAGCAGCCATAGGAAACCAATGCAAACGTAACTGTGAAAAATGCAACACACATAATACATATGTGAACAGCTTACATTCCATTCAGCCCAGCCTCTTGAGTGGCTACCTGGTCACCTGTTTCAGGAGAGTTAGCTGCAGTCACGTACTGGCCTGAAGACCACACAATTCACCAAACAGCCTGAATCGAAAAATTTACTTAAAGAAATTATTTTTTAAAAAACAAAATTATTTTATGACTTTCTTCATATTGTTCTCTAATAAATAAATCCAGTAGAAAGGCTTATAGCTTTCAAATATCTTGTAAATTCTTTAATAAGATAATAGAATTAGCCCCATTTATCTTGGTAATCACTTAAATACAATCTGGGGCTTTAAAATTGCCATTGGCCTTCACGCATAATTAGGTTTCCCACTGCGGCAGCACAGGGCACTTCCACAGTGAACCTCAGCTAACGCACTTCCTGCTGCATGCCTCCTAATCTCAGGGCCCGACTGCCTCTCTGTCAGCAGGATAGGAATAGTTCACACCACTGAAGCCAAGGGCAGGACGGTGGTACCTGGCATTTCCTGACATTTCCTTCTAGCAATGGGCACTCAGTTTAGGTCAGCCTCCTGCACTTTCCGTAGTGTCACCCTCCTGTGGCTAGAAAATGCAGTGGCCTGGTCAGTCATTCTTTTCAGAAGCCCCTCACATCTCTTCTCCTCCCAGTTAGTTGTGTCCTTTCCCGCTGCCTAAGGTCTGAGCCATACTCCTTCAGGTTGTCTTAGGAACATCCTACCTGCTGCCTCCGTAGCTCCCTGTACCCTTAAACTGCAAGACCTTTCTGTGCCAACAAATCTCTGCAACACACTTCCCCACACACATTCTGGGTCTCACACATGGCTCCTGTCTCCACGTGGCATCTAGGGAATGTTTCTGCCTCAGGGTCCATGCATGGCTGCTTCTCTCCCTGCCGATCTCCTCATGCCTGTCTCCTCTCCTCATGTCTTCCCCTCAACATCTCCATGAGGCCCTGCCTGGCACCCAAGCTGAAATCAGTACTCCCTCAGAAGCCTCCCTTGCTGTATTTATCGCCATCCAATACATGACATGGTATGAGCTTGTATACAGTGCCGGCCCTCTCAGACGCTCAGCTCTCTGAAGGCAGGAACATTCATATATTTTTTCCAAAGATGTATTTCCGTTTCCATGAACAGGCTCTGGCACATAATAGAAATGTAAAAATCTAAAAAAATAATTATGAATAAATAATTTTATAACCAATCTTTCCTTATTCAGGGCAATCATCACACAGAATATTTTTTCTTTTAAAAATACTTAAACATATCATCAGTTCCATGTTTGAAATTCCTTAGTGGTTCTCTGTTAGAACTAGGTAAAATTCATATATTTCACTTGTATATACAAGTTCCTTGGCAGTCGGGCCTCAGACTGCTCTGAGTCAGACACAGCAGCAAAAGACACAGGCCCAGGATTCACTCACCTGGGCTGCATCCTGTCCCATGGGCTTCGCAGCCTCAGAGCCAGAGCCTGGCCGCTGCTGCCCAGGGATTTGCTAACAAGCTCCTTCCTCACCCTGCAAAGCAGAGTGTGGACACTAGCTTTGTTTATTATGGCTTCTGCAAGAAGCTCCCCGATTGCAGTCATGCCTGCTCCTGCCTAGGCAATGCTCTGCTTTCAAGACTAGATTAGACCTCAGTGTGTCAGAAAAAGGCCTGGCATAAGTTTAATGAAGAATAATTGATTGAATTGGATGAAAGAAGTGAGGAAGAAACTGCCTTGCTCCTGGAGGTTCCTCAACCCCACATATCTATATCTCAGCATACAGAGAAGCTTCTGTGCCCTGTCCCAAGAAAAACTCAGGAGGTTCTTCTTGGAGCAGGAGACTGGCTGGGGGTTCAGTTGCCCAATGCCCATAGCACTAATGCAGTCAGTATCTGTGGATGGAGACCCACAGGAGCCACCATGGAAGAGACTCCAGGTCAAGGGACTAGAGCTGCATGGGAAGATTTTGTGCCATCTAGGCCCACCTTTGTTTAATAAGAATAAAAATCTTTCCTCTTGGATTTCAAGTCTTACAGTTAATAACATAGCTGGGCCTGTACTACTCTGTCCATTCAGCCTGCACTCTGTGATGGAGGCAGTGCAGAGTAGTGTAATACTACCCAGAAGCAGTGTGCCTCTGAAACCCTTTGTAAGCAGAAATGGGGTAAAGCAAGAAAGCAATTACCACCAATTTATATGGAAAATTTTCATATTCCCAGACCACCCCCACCAAATAACCTACCAATCATACCAATACAGTTAATTATATTCACTTTTAAGTGCAGCAGAACAGCCTTGCAAGCTTTCATAGGCTTTCGGATGCTTTTGGACATGTTGCCGACAGTCCCACAAAATCAATGGACTTAAAGCCCAGATGCTCACAGACACAGTTCAGAGCTCTGGGCTGGATGCTGAGGTGCCTCATGTAGTTCCAGGGCAAGAGCTGGGCAGTCCCTCCTGCTGCTCACGGTCTCGTTGCCTCTGAAGGACTTGGGCAAAAGAAATGCTGAATGCTATTTTTACTTTTCACAATTTAATGGCAAAAATCCTCTTTGGATTTCTTTAGGTTAGTGAAAACAGGTACTATTGTAAAAATTTTTATAAAAACGAAGTGGCTTAACGCAAACTTTCAAAAATTAGGGGTTAGCTGCATATAGGAATACAGGTACTTTAATATCCATGTAATTACTTTTGTGCAGTATTTACATTCAAACAATTAAGGCAATATTTGCAATTATGGTATTCAGACTTAAATAAACCAGAAAACGCAAATAATAGTGCTGTTTATTGTTAGCTGTGCAAAAGTAGAGATTTGTAGAAATATTGTGGTGATTGGACACAAGTTATTTTTATTTATAACTTCTTAACATATGTGGTACATGTGTTTATAAAGAATCAATCATAAAACTGCATGAAAGGGAAGACAGTTTTATCATTTTAATGAATGAGCTGTAAGTAAATAAAAGTATGAGCCATAAGTAAATAAAAGGAAAAAAAATAATTACTTAATTCTTAAGAGATCTGATCTAAATTAACTACAGGTATTATGTGATTTTTGTAATTAAAAGTAATCACTTTTTCAGGAAAAATGGAACCAACCAGGTTTTTGTGTGAACTGGGTTTTATAACACTGAGCTTTATTTTCATTTACCTTGAATGCCAAAGAGGATACTGTTTATGTGTGTTTTTTTCACATCCAAATAAGGTCTGTGACATTGACCAGATCACTGAGTACCCAGGCTGGAGGCTCTGTGTACTTCACTACTGACTTATCAACATGGCATGTGCAGTTTAAAAACAGGCCTTGCTTTTCCTACTTTCCACGTTCCTTATTGGTCTAACCGAATGGTTGAGAAGAAAGCCCTGGACACTTTAATTACCATATTTTCTGGCGTATAAGATTTTTAACTCAGGAAAATCTTCTCAAAAGTTGGGGGTCGTCTTATACGCTGGGTGTCATCTTATAGGGCGGGTGCTGAAACTTCCGAGCTGGACTGGAAAATCTGCGGTCACCACATATGGTGGGGGGAGCTCAAAAACGGCCGCACTCCGTTCATTTCAATGGAGCCGGACGGAGACCGCAAGTGTGTTCGGTCCGCTCCTTTTTGAGCCGATTACGGTCTCCTTCCAGACTTTTTAACCCAGGACAATCTTCTCAAAAGTCGGGGGTCGTCTTATATACCAGAAAATACAGTACATACGCAGCCGTCCTTCATTCCATAACATCTAAAGAGGCTTCACATTTTTCTCTAAGATCCTGAACCAAATATAAAGGACCAACTTTTCTCCCTAGAGCATGGATTTGTGGAGCTCCCGCTCACACGGCATCTGCCTGGCCCACAGTGCAGGTGTTTCACTTGCCGTCTGCGCTGTGCCAAGCACTCAGGAATCTGCCCTCAGGCCCCAGGCTGGATCCAGTTCTAAGTTCTATTTAGGCCTCACCTCAGATCCACCGATGGTTCTCTGGGAAGCCTGATGTTTGCCATCAACGATCACTACCAGTGATTATCTTCTTCTCCTAGAAATCTCCTGGCTACAGCTAAGTGACCATCATCGCATTTTGGTGAGAGGATGGCTGAAAAGTCTTTCAATAATTTTGCTTTGTGAAACTATCATTTTGTTCTTTTGCACATGCCACACTTTCTAAAGTACATAGAAAATAGGAGATATACTGATTTGCAAAAAGTTAGCAATACATCAGTTTATTTCAAAAGAGTGAACTAAAACACAGCTTATGGTAAATATGTTCCAGCTCTGTGGCTACCAGCCGCCATCTTGGCTGGGTTAATTTGCATATAGTAGCTCTGATTGGCTGGTGGGCATGGGAATTGGCTGGTGGATGTGGCTTAGGTGTAGCAGAGTGACACCAATTTGCATATTACTCTATTATTAGATTAGACATTTGTATATGTATGTGTGTATATAAGCCAAATCCTCCCACTGCCTTTTTTTACTGTCCTGAAAATGATTCCCTCTTCTATTCAAGAGTGTCCTTCTTTTACCTGTTGGGACACACATCTTCATTTTAAAATATAATTGCTTGCAACAATGGCTAGAGGGGAAAAATAAGCAATGAGATGTAATCCTTCAAGAGGGAGGAGATGTGGTTGAGTCAGACCCTTTTACTGCAAGCACTGTAGATGGGACTCAACATTGAGACTCTTGAAGTGTGAATCCTCTGACCAACCCATCCTTCATTCATGGAGCTCCCCCCTCAGGTGCCCTGTAGTCAACTTTTTACTGCAGTGGGTGAAACAGGACCAGATGAGCACTTCCTTCCATCCATGATATGGGTTGGCACTACCAAATTACCCTCTTCAGTGTCAAGCGCAGTTTCTAACAAGTAGGATATGCTTAGAAATGTGTTGTGTTTGAAGGAATGGCGGTATGGTGCCGCAAGCAAAATTTTCTTGTGTTTGCAGCTTAGTTAGGAAGAGACACAGAGCCCCCAGTTTAGAGTACCTTAGAAGGATGGAATTCCCAGCCCAGGAACATGACTTGTTTGGACCACAGAGCAAATGCTGCATGTGGTGGGATTGTGGGCTCTGATGTCACTAGATACCTCTGATATTTCCCATGCCCAGTGACTCAGAGTCCATGCCCTTCAAACAGATTTCTAACGATTTGACCATTTGTGTAGCTTACCTGTAGGGTTGGTTAATAGAGCCCAAACGCTTATGATTTCTGAGATGCAATGCCCTATTGTTATTGAATAAAACTGTATTACATGTCATATATCCCACTCTTGTGAGTCCACTTAGCTCTATGCTAGATCAGCATGAACCAGTCTCCCTACATCTAATTTCCTCTGGGACACTAAAACAAATAAAACAAAAACTTTAAAAAAATGAACTGACCACATTTGTGAAGCTGAGAGCTTCAGTCTCAGAGAAGCACCTGGAAGCACCTAGGCCTTATGCTGGCCTTATCAAAACACAGACATGCTCACAGGATATGCTTCCCTCTGTTGCTACAGCATTTGCACAACCACATTGTAAAGCTCTCAAATAAGAGGGAGGTGACCCTCCATCTGCTCTTCTTATCTCCTCCCTGCTGCAGGCAAGGGCACCTTAATGACATTTTGGGAAGATTCTATAGCTTCTAAATGACTCTTGGCTTTTGGAATATCTCAAATCAACATATAGACTCAGTATTTTTCTGTTCAAAGCTTTATTCTCAAACAAAATTCAAATTTCTTCATCTCTCATCTCTTTGCCCTGTCCCAGTTCAGGTTCAGCTCTTCAGCAGGCTGGTCTCTTGGGTTAGCTGGGAAAAGGATTGCAAGTTGAGCTCTCTATCCTCCTTCTACTCCTCCCTCAGGTGTCATTTCCTCTGGTGTACTGGGACAAGGAGAATCAGAGCAAGAAATGGTGCATGTATGCATGCTTAAATGAGTGCAGGCTCTCTCCTTGCTGGCTGGCATTCCTTCATTGGCTAATATTGATATCAGGCTACCAAAATGGCCCCCACACAGGGAGCAGGTAAGGGCCTGTTAGAAGGTGCTAGTGGGAGCTGCTGCACTATTCCCACCATGTGTTCCATCATGCACCCTCTGGTTCCTGCCCCTATAAACTGTAAACTAACTCTCCTGACCGGTGCATGCTCACCTAGCTCTGTGGGACCCGCTAACCCTCTGGAAAGCTCATTTGCACAGTGGGCAGGACTATATTTCTATGCCACTACTGCTCTCCATTTCAGCCCTACCATCTCTCGTCCAGACAGCACAGATAGGCAAGTCCATGACTATGCAGATGTCTCTCCAAAGGGTCAGCAGTAACATGGTTACTGCGTGAGTAATTCTTATGAATTCCATTCTTCCACTTTGGGATGGGAAAGATGCCATTTATGAGCCAGGGATGCCTCGGCGCTTCTGTTTTCCCATTCCGTAGCAGCTGCCTCCAACAGTGCATATCTTTATAAAAGTAGACCGTGGAATACTCAGCGCCTTTTATCCTCAGATTTAGTTCTGAGCTGCAGTTCTAATACAAAGTAAATCTCTCCTGCAATCCTGTTACAGTTTTTAATACTTGCAACTTTGTCAGAACCTTATCCCCTTTTCCATTTCTGTCAAGCACATTTATCTGTGTGACTCCCAGATAGGCCCTGGCCACAGGCGACACCTTCGCTGTTAAGAAGATATGGGCTATAAGAAAATGTTTATGAAGCACTAGAATTTATTCTTGTGGTTGCAAAAAAAAATAATAATAATATGCCCTTACACTCATTCATTTGTTCCACTGATATTTACTGAAAGCCAGCCATGCTAAATTGCAGTGGATTTGAGCAGAGTGGCCAGAGATAAAACGAACACTCTCTTAGGTTCCTTTAAGAAATTTGGCTGGACAAGAAGGAAAGGGTAGCACTAGGAATGACTGTTTTTTAACCTCAAGCAATGAAGAAAGCTAACAAAGCAGAGTTGAAGGGCAAGTGGAGATGAGGAGAAGAAAGCTGGAACTGAAGGAACGGGGTCCTAGAAGGGGCAGGAAGGGGTAAGGTTCCCTGTAAAATGGGTACGTAAAGAGAAAGCATGACTCAGACTACCAAAAGGAAGCACCACCTCCTGTTCACTCTTCAAAACAGGTAACCCTTGCATGGAAAATTAGAATTGATTGGCATGATGCTTTATCTTCTCATCTGTAAACTAACATTCACCTAGTGCTATCTTACTGCTTAATGTATTAATTCCTAGGTGAGAAATTCTTCCTTATTTTTATTCCTCTAAAATAGTTCTTATTCACAGTGTGAGTGAATGAAGGGAAGGGAAAACAGGTCCCTCGCAGAAAGCCTGGTTAAAGCCGGCAGTCTAAATTCAGCATCAGAAGAGGCGATAGAATCCTCCATCCAAGTCCCAGTTCACCAAGACACTGAGCTTCATCTCAGGCTAACAAGTTTCCAATTTCAATAAGGTAAAGAGAGGCAAGTGCTCATGAGGATCAGGTGAGAGACGGGTTCTCAACAGCTATGACTGAGAAGGTTCCATTCCACACACTTTAGTAAAAGCAAACAGGAGTGAAAAACAGGTCTCTCCCGCATAAAAAATTGATGGAGAGAAAGAAAATAAGAACGGAGGGTCTTTGCCAATAATAACAGATCAGAAATACTTTTGCACCATCCCTACAACTGCACAAAGCATTTTGTGGTTTGAGGGCAGGAAGTATGAGATAAGACAAATGTGTAACTGTTTCTTGACCCACTCTAGTTTTCCATTTTCATGAGATGCCACAACTCATTATTTGCACTGATATATATAGAGGTTTGGGGACGCTTAGTTGATATTCATTTATTCAGCACTGTGTAATCTATATTTAATGGAGTACCAGACTGTGGCATAATAAACCGTTTAGAAAGATAGCTGCTGCATGCACAGGGGTTATTGCTTGCATAACCTGTACTTATTTTTCATTACAAAACTAAAAGAGCAAAGCATAATTCATACAAGCAAATGAAGTTAACATTTAATGGCTTGAGAAATGATAGTATGAGCATGTACTCTGTCAGGCACTGAGTGGCTGTAAAATAAAGAAAAGGAATTCCCTCCAAATTGCTAAATAAAAAGCTGATATTTGGTGTAATGTGAACTATGGCTGCCATAACAATGAGATTTCACTTTGTTAGGTACACCTGGGCCACTCAATGGGCCTGATGGTGGTGGGGAGCTGTTGGCCCTCAGAGACAGCCTCTGTGCAGGAACATGCAGTGTGCTCCGGGGTCGGGATGGGTCCTCCCGCCAGCTCAGAGCGTGAACACTTTATGCTGAGCAACCCTGTTGAATATGCAGCACCTCCCAGCCTGGGAAACCAGGTGTGGCAACTGCTGTCATGGGAGTCCGTGAGGGACAGAATGTAAATGCCCTTTGGCCCTGGAGTGCTGACATTCATGCCAACTTCATGGTTCTCAAGTGCTGCCCTGTGGTAATGCAAGTCTGGCGGGAGCTTTCATGAGTCTGTACCAAAACTAAAATCATAAGGACAGATTTATTTAACTGAAAGGACTTTCCATTATTCTGAAATTATGTTTTTTTAAGTTTATTTTAATTTATATTATGAAATAGTAATGGCAATAGATTGTAGGTTTGATTGGTTCTTTACTAAATATTATGTGACCACAGGACAAAATTGGCCACCCAATGTCACTCTCAAGGAATCCAAACTTCTGGGAATCATGGGTTTAGATTTGTCATTCTCACAGGGTGATACAGATTAATTTCTATATGCAGAAGATATTTCAATATTCATTTAAATTGTGCCTATAAATTACAACTTTACTATGAGGTACCATTTTTTCTATCTTCTGTTACCATTGATTTTCCATTCGTAAAAAGTTGATTAAAAGAAGAATATTTATATATTTTACTAGGGGCCCAGTGCATGAAATTTGTGCACTGGAGAAGGTTCCTCAGGCCAGCTTTCCCCCTCTTATGCATTGGGAGCACTCAGGGGGTGTCCTACTGATCAGGTTCACTCCCTGATCCCCTTGGGGAACAGGCCTAAGCCACAGTCTGACCTCCCTTTGTGGAAGGTGACCAGGCTAATCATGGGAAGCCACCAGCCCTATTACCCCACTGCTGCAGCCATGGCCAGTCACCACAGTCACCAAGGTATTTTCATCAACACAGATTCCAGTGCCTTCACCATGAAGAAATGACAACTTACTTTAGGCATTTTCAAGCTGTGTCTTTCATAGGATATGACCTTTCTTTCTTTCTTTCTTTCTTTCTTTCTTTCTTTCTTTCTTTCTTTCTTTCTTTCTTTCTTTCTTTCTTTTCCTCACCTGAGGATATGTTTCCACTGATTTTTAGAGAATGTGGAAGAGAAGGGAAAAACAGAGAAACATCAAAGTGAGAGGAATACTTTGATTAGTTGCCTCCTGCATATGCCCTGACCTGGTCCCTGGCCAGGGAGGGGCCTGCAACCTAAGTTCATGCCCTTGGTCAGAATTGAACCCAGACCCTGCAGTCACAGGCTGAGGCATTATGCACTGAGCTAAACCAGCTAGAACAGGATATGACAATTCTTAGCCCTCCAGCAGTGCACCTTCATTTTTTTTCTTTAAGAGTGTGGTGGAAAAACCCTAGATCACCTTTAGGGATTCTTATTACCCAAGTTACTAAGAATATTACCAGTGGCATACAGGGAGCTTAGCCAATGAGGGGTCAGAAAAGGTGTTTCCTCTGTAGTTCATTCCAATCACCGGCTCCACCCTTGCCCCTCCAATCCCAGTTCCACCCCTGCCCAGGTCTGTAACCTCTGGCCAAGGATGCAAGCCCGGGCAGAAGACCCCTAAGCCCCTCCAATTGCCAGTTTCACAGAGTCCAGGCCCCTGCAATCACTGACTCTGATCCTGCCCTCTGTCATTGCCAGCTCTGCCCTTGCCCCACTGGCAGCCTCTGGCCAAGACTGCAGGCCTGGGCAGGGGACCCGCAGACCCCTCCTTTGCCAGCTCCACTGGTGTCCAGTCCCCTGTGATTGCAGGCTCCGCCCCTGCTCCTCCAATTGCTGATTCTGCTGAGCCCAGAACCCTACGATCTCTGGCCTTGCCTCTGCCCAGGCCTGAGGCCTCTGCCGCAGGCCTTATGCCTGGGTGGGCACCCTCATACCCCTCTGGTCACCAGTTCTTCCCCTTCCCCCTCCCATCACCAGCTCCACCCTTGTCCATGACTGAGGACTCTAGCTTGGGCAGGGGACCCCCAGCCCCCTCTGATTGCCTGTTCCACCCTTCAGACCCCCTGCCTCCCTTGCCACCTGCCTGGCTAACAGGCCTGGCCATTTCAATGACAAGGCTGAGCCGGACTAGGCACCACCATCTTGTGACCATGGGGGTGGCCATCTTTGTCACAGAGTGAAGCCTAATTTGCATATTACTCTTTTATTAGATAGGATATATTTTCTGGCCCCTCATTCTCTCAACATACCATCAATTTTCTTTGAAATAGTATATCAACAAGATATATTATTATACCATTTGTTATGGCTTTTGGAGGGTAGGAACAAAAAGAGCAGTAGATCATTGGTGTGACTTCTGTACAGCAGTGCTTTTTTGTCTTGCGGTCCAGGAAGCAGAAGCAAGTGTTTTTTGTATGGACCCTGAAAGTTGAAGCGCTCTGGCCATCATGGCCCTGGCCATGCCAGACCACACTGTACATCTAGATGAGCTTTAGTTCCAAAAGGAACCATGTTATCCTAATCATTACCAATAACAACATCACTGGCACTGCAATGGATATTAACTGAATTTTCATTCCATGTAAAAAGGGCACTATGCTATGTGCCTAACAATTATTATTTCATTTAATCATCATAAAATCTTGTAAGTGTGTTGTGCATAAATATCCAATGCAATGCCCAGGTGTTGCAATCCCCAAGAACCACGAGGGAGTCCGTTCTGATGTAAAAACAAAAGAACCTTTACTTTACTCGAGTCGACTCAGGGCTCCGTCACAAGTCCGCCATCGCAGTGGCGGGGCAGGGAGGAAGACCCCGAGTTACAGGAGGACAGGGGCTTTTATTGGGCTGGGAGTTGGTGGGTGGGGTAGTGTGTGATTGGTCGAGGGAAGGGTCAGGGTTGGTTGTGCAAAGGGGCGGGATGCAGTCAGATTTGGGTCATTTCCTCTGCATCCCTATTGGTCGGTTGGGAAAAGGGTGGTTGAGCAACGGGGAACTTCAGGAGGTCTGTTGACTCCATCAAGTGATTTACTGTATTTGTTCCCATTTTACAGAGAAAAAGTAAGACACAGGAAGCTTATATGGCATGCGAAGGACACAGAAACAGAAATGGAGCCAGCATTGGAATCCAAATTCACCTGACACAAAGTCTGCCTTATTCTTCTCAACCTTGTTGTTCAGTCCCTGTAATCCTCTACAGTTTGGAGGGAAAGCCCTGGTGGAGTAGCCATGGTCACACTTCACTCTCCTTGGCTCCACTGAGAGCATACATAACATCAAGTGGTAACAACAGGTGCATAGGTGTCACATAAATAACCCTGACAATGCTTGCTACTCCCCACTGCCTCCCACTCCCCCTCTCTAAGGGCCCGGTCTCACCTGAATGCCTCACTTCGGTTCTCCCCACATATTCCTTAACTCTTCTATGGAAAGCAGTTTTACTAAGCCTGATATAGATTCACGAACTTGTTGCTCCTGCAGAACAATTGCCTTTTGATAGACTTCAGTCTGAATAATGCTTTGAGGGAAATAATAACTATGTGCTATCTGCCTTATAGATTGTGTGGTTGAAAGAAGCTTCAGATTATCCAATTTACTGGAGCAAAGGGAATCCCAAAGAGGCCGAGTCATGTGCCTGAGTTTATAAACTGGTTCCTAGGAGAATACATACTGAAAGTCAGTCTCTCTGGTATTTGCCATCTTCTGCCTGTAGCATCACTGGCTACAGGACCCACATTATTCACCAGAAGTCCTCAGTATGGTTCTCTCCAGGAGAGGGTGATTCTTTTGGTCATTTTGGTACCAAATGGAAACTAAGCCCTTGACACACCATGTATGCGGAGGAGGAAGAATAAAACAGCCCCTACAACCCAACCCCAAATAAACGCAAAAATTAAAAACAGACAACCCAAAAAAAAAATTCCTATGTAACAGACTTGTCCATGTAAGATTGCTGAACTTTGTCCTTGTGCCTTTTTTGTGAGTTATGTTTTCTCTCATTCCTAATTTTCACTAGAAATTGTACATTCTCTCTAAATACATAGTACTAGTAAGCTCAAACACTTACAGTTCCACAGCCTCTTTTTATACTCTGCTGGCTTCAACAGGCTCAATAAGTTTTCACTTGAGCAATTTCTATTTTCCAAATGGAGCAAGTAGAAGAATAGAACCTTGCCCACCCACTCTGTTAGTAAATTAGGGATCGGGCCTCACCCACAAACAGGACCCCTAATGATGCTCTTTCGACTGAAACAGAAGTTGCTCATTGGAAAATGAAAACAATATTCCTTACACTCCCTGCTCGGGATTGATACAGAGTTGACTGAGGACTCTATTTAAAATTCAGTAACACAATTATCTCAAATGCTGGGCAAAGCAAATCATCAAGCCTAGAAAATGAGAAATTTAGAAAGTAATGACTAAATCAATGGTATCTATAACCTGGGATGGAGAGAAGGTCTTATCTGGGATATTGATGGTTATTTGTAACACACAGGGACTTACTTAATGTTCAGATATAGATGAGAACACAGGCACATATCGGCGGAATTGCTTAGAAATATAGAGGAATGAAGGACAGAAAAACCATATTTAATTCTTTACTTGAATAAGGCATTTAACAAATTTTTCAGTCCTGTAGAGACAGACTGAGAAATCAGTATAAACAAGAGATGGGTAAAAGTAGCCAAGCTCTTCTAGAATATGCTTGGTTGAACTACTGAGAATGCATTCACTTCAGCAGAAATTGGCCCAGGGACCTGGCAGGGTGGATGGGATTCAGGTTGGAAATTTATGGCTGTGAGTGTGAGCAGCTGAGAGGACAAAAGCAGGAGGAGGAATGAAAGATATGGTGAGCAAGTTTAATGCTTATATATTCACTAGGGGCCCGGTGCACAAAAATGTGTGCACTCTGGAGGTCCCTCAGCCCTCCAGAGTGCTATGCACTGTGGAGGGCATAGGCCTATGCCCTCTTGCAGTCTGGGACCCCTCAGAGGATGTCCACCTGCTGGCATGCCTGGTCAGCCTGGGTGAGGAGCTCATGGCTGTTTGCAGGCTGGCCAAGCCCCCAGTGTGACCCTCACCCCATTGAGGTGTGGCAAGCCTGGGTGACGGGCTAAGGGCCATTTTCAGGCTTTCAGGCTGCCCACAGCTCCCACTGACCCAATGTCCCAGTGAGGCTAGCTGGAATCAGGTTTCTGGGGTTTCTTTATGCTATATAATAAAAAAGAAACATGCAAATTAACCATCCTCTGCTATGCCCAAGCTACGTCCACCCACCAATCAGGAGCGAGTATGCAAATTAATCCACCTAAGATGGCAACGGCCACAGAGCTGGAGCAAACAGGAGGCTTGGGTTGCCCCTGGTGATGGAGGAAGACAAGCTTCCTGCCTGCCCTGATGGCCTTGGGCTCCACTCAAGACTACAAAGTTTCAATTATAGAAGATAAATAAATCTCAGGAAAAAAAAGAAAAAAAGGAGAGTTTGGGAGCTTGGGTTGCCAGGGTGCGTGGCCAGCTTGGAAACAGCCATCAGCTCCTACCCAGGCTGGCCAGGAACCCCAGTGGGGACTATCACCCTGAAGGGGGTGTGACCAACTTGAAAATGGTCTCAGCCTTTCATCAGGCTGTCCAGGCACTCCAGCAGGATCCCCCACTCTGATCGAGGACACCTCTTCAGGGCAAACCGGCAGGCCCCCACCCATGCATCAGGCCTCTATCCTATATAATAAAAGGATAATATGCAAATTGACCCTAACAGCAGAACCACTGGGAATGACTGGTCACTATGACACAAACTGACCACCAGGGGGCAGATGCTCAATGCAGGAGTGCTCCCACAGGGGGAGCTCTGCTCAGTCACAAGCCAGGCTGACAGCTGCCAGTACAGCAATTGTAGCGAGAGCCTCTCCCGCCTCCTCAGTAGTGCTAAGGATGTCCAACTGCAGCTTAGGCCTGCTCCCCACTGGAAAGTGGACATCCCCTGAAAGCTCCCAGGCTGCCAGAGGGATGTCTGGCTGCCAGTTTAGGCCTGATCACCCAGAGAATGGGCCTAACCCAGCAGGTGGACATCCCCTGAGGGGTCCCAGACTGTGAGAGGGGACAGGCCGGGCTGAGGGACCTCCTGAGTGCACAAATTTTTGTGCAGTGGGCCTCTAGTCTTCTATAATTGAAACATTGTTGCTTTAAGCCAAGGCCTAGGCAGGTAACAAAGCCTTCTGTTTGCTTCAGCTCCGTGGCTTCTATAATTGAAACACTATTGCTTTAGTAGAGGCCCAGCCGGCCTAGGCAGATAGTTTCCTCCATCACTGGTGCAATGGAAGCTCCCTGTTTGCTTCAGCTCTGTGGCTTCTATAATTGCAACTATGTTGCCTTGAGCAGAGAGAGGCCCAGCTGGCCTAGGCAGACAGTTTACTCCTGGTGCAACAGAAGCCTCCTGTTTGATCTAGTTCTGTGGTGGTTGGCCTCCATCTTGGCTGGGTTAATTTGCATACAGCTGCTCTGATTGGCTGGTGGGCATGGCTTGGCTCATGGGCATGGCTTAGGCATCCCGGAGAAATGGTCAATTTCAATATTACTCTTTATTAGATTAGATCTCTTTAGACAAAGGCAAGAAAATTGACCATTGACCAAATCCAGCCACTTATATTCATTTAACACTTATTGAATTACTAGAGGCCTGATGCACAAAAATTTGTGCACTTGGAGGATCCCTCAGCCCAGCCTGTGCCCTCTCACAGTCTGGGACCCCTAGGGGGATATCCACCTGCTGTGTGCCTGGCCAGCCTGGGTGAGGAGCTGATGGCTGTTTGCAGGCTTGCCAAGCCCCCCAGTGGGGACCCTCACCCCATGGGGGTGTGGCCAACCTGGATGAGGGGCTGAGGGCCATTTCAGGCTGCCCACAGCCCCTTCAGGGTTCAGGTCCCTACTGGAGTACCTGGCTAGAAGCAGGTATCTGGGATTTATTTAACTTCTATAATTGAAACTTGTAACCTTGAGTAGACCTCAGGGCCCTCAGGGCCCTGGCTTCCTCCATTGCCTGAGGCAACTCCAGCTCTGTGGCTGCTGCCAGATTAGTTGAGTTAATTGGTATATTTGCTCCTGATTGGTTGGTGGGCATGGCTTTTGGGTGTGGATTGTGGGTGTAAGGGAGTGAGGGTTAATTTGCATATTACTCTTTTATTAGATTAGATAGTATGGAGGCCTGTGTAAGTTTTTTGAAAAAGAAAGCAAGAATGTATAAAATATCCTGGCCAGCATGGGTCAGTATTTGAGTGTTGATTCAGAAACCAAGAGATCATGGTTCAATTCCTGGTCAGGGCATATTCCCAGGTTGCGGGCTCAATCCCCAGAAGGGGATATGCAGGAGGCAGCCAATTAATGATGTTTCTTTCTCATCAATGTTTCTATCTCTCTATCCCTCTTCTTTCCTCTCTCTCTAAAAATCAATAAAAAAAGAATGTATGAAATAAATATATCTAATGAATAAAGACTAGAAAACATTTATTAATAGTGTAACCCATTCCTCTATTCTTTTAATATTGCTTCTGTTAAAAGAGTCTTTTATTAAGAAATAAATTGTTAATTAATATATAAGCCATGGATAAGTTGCATATTTGTGTGAAGATTTCAGGAACTAGCTTTGGGGAAGGAGGCTGACTCCAGCAACTGGGAATTCTGGTTCCTTGCTGACTCTTAACCATAGAAACTGGACCTCTGCTTGACCAGTTTGAAGATCATCATTGGCATGGACTGTACTGACATACCAGGAGATTCTCTAATAGGTGAAAAGATACTTACAATGAGATACATGTAGGCAATGAAATGTCATTCAATGACAAAATAAGAAATAAGCTACTGAGGCAAGAGGAAACAACCAACCCCCCTCACCCTGATTTCTTTATTCTGCTTTCCCTCTCCCTCCTGATAAACACCCCTGCCTGCACTGAGATGTTAAGATGGGTTTTGGGAAAAGAATCCCCCCCATCTTCTTAGGTGGTTGGCACTTGAATAAACTACTTTCCTTCTTACCAGCACCTGACTCATGAGTTTGGCTTTTGCTGCAGCAGGCAGCCGAATCTGTGTTGGTTACACTGGAATGTAGAAATCATCTAATTTAAATCTCTGAAATGAAATGAGACAGGATGAGATTTTTGTGCTCTACCCCTATGATAGCTGTTGGAATCACAGGAAGCCTAATTAAAGAACTTCTGGACAGACAAATGACTGCAAATATCGAAGGGAGGCAAGACCTACAGGTAACTAGTGGGGGCCCCAAGAAAATCCATTGATGTGAACCTCAAGAAGGAATGTATCTGCTGAGATGAATGTCCCATGCTCAACCAAGGACACATGTTTTATAAATAAAAAGAGCCTCGTGGCCATTTGCTGATAGGGCCTTCTCACATACTCTGTATACCAGGAAGAACCTCAGACTGAACCTCACTTCCCACACTATGCCCTCTTGTTTATGCATCTGAGGCAACCACTGCAGGGAAACCATGATTTCATCTTGCTACCAATCCAATCAGAACTGCACAATTTGAATACCTCGTTTACAAATGACAGACTTAATTGGGAACCTGGATGGGAACATTTGCTATAAAAGGTAGCTTTCCTTTAGTCAGAGTGGAAAAAATTTAGGTTGCTACCTGAATCTGTGTCTCCCTAGCTGCAGCTTCTTTTTGCTCAAATAAATGCTTTTATTCTTTATTACAGTCTAAAATTAATTTTGGTCTGCACTACCATGGCAGCTGCAGTGCCCTCTACATACTGTGGCTTCCAACCTTTGTGCATGCTCTGCTTTTGTTGGCCTGTTTCACTGTGGGGAGAAGTGTGACTTCCCACTCAACAGCAACCAGTGAAAAATGCTCAGTGCTGGAGACAGTAAAAAGAACAATGACATGCTGGATCTCAGCCATGATATGAAGATTTTGAAAACAGGTTCTGAGGCAGACTTTGATAAATGATATGAGAGACCTGGTGGGTTGGCCTAGATGGTCCCTGGGAAGAAGGTGGTCATCTCTGAGGTGTTAGGGGCTCTCTGCTGCCAGCATGAGGGCTGCATCATAGAGTGCACACACATGTGGGTCTGCATTCCTGAGCTGTCAGGGAAGCACAATGTGCTGCTGCTTCTAGCAGATGAGGGTAGGAGCCATGGCACACAGGTGGGCCCACAGATTATTGCTGAAAGAATAAAAGATTGACAAGGGCTTTCTGGTGAGGAGGATGGGGCTAAAATGTGACCAGGATTTTTATCTTGAATCTTATGATCTCCTTTCCATCCCCCCAAATTATTTTTCTCTCCAATTTTTCAATTGGGAATCTCAGTCAGTGTTGTTTTATATATAAACATATAGGTTACATGCATTGAATCAACTAACGATTCAAAACTTGGGATATTGATCCCAAATGATATGGGGGAAGAGTGGCTGGAGGCAGACACTGACAGCTGACAAGGAAAGAGATGTAAAGTAGAATTCAGAGGTGTCCTTTATTTTTCCTTGCTTAGCTTAAATCCAGTCCATGAATAAAGCCTGGAGATTCTGTATAAAGCATAATACTCCTCAGAATCTGCTTTCATCTCTCTTGCTCCTCTCTTAATGATAAAAGTGAAATAGTAACTTTCTCCTCCCCAATACACCCTACTTGCCTTGCCATGGTAACTCCTTCCTAGTGCAAACAGTGTACTAGTCAGTTGATTTTTAGGGAGAATCCACAGTTCAAATAATGTCATATTGAGAAGTAGGTATTGTAATTGAGGAAAACCAATGAGCTGTAGGTTTCAGATGCACAGGGCTTGGAACCTGTCCCTGCCTCCATCTCTAGTCTCTATAGTATTTAAGGAAAGTCAGTAAGATAGATCTTTCTCTTACTGAGATAGATAGATCTTTCCATTGGTGTTTCCAGACAGTCACACCAATGGAAGCCAATATCACCCTTCACCCGAGCTATGAAAATCTCCTCTTATCTGGACTCTAAAGGGACATCCTAGGCTCGACACCTAGGACAAATTTGCAATTTTCTTAAAGTATGTTATGTTCCCTTAGTTCTTAACACAATCTTCCTGGGTATTTGCTTACTTATTTGAGAGGGCTCTGGGTCATTTTCAGCTGCACTGTACAGAAAAGGGCCTCGCACTGAGCTTTGAGTATTCATCCCTTCACTGAATGACCACTGGCTGCACCTCTGAATTCCACTTTATATCTCTTTCCTTGTCAGCTGTCAGTGTCTGCCTCCAGCCACTATTCCCCCATATCATTTGGGATCAATATCCCAAGTTTTGAATTGTTAGTTGATTCAATGCATGTAACCTATATGTTTATATATAAAACAACTCTGACTGAGATTCCCAATAGAAAAATTGGAGAGAAAAATAATTTTGGGGAAAAAAACATCATAAGATTCAAGATAAAAATCCTGGTCACATTTTAGTCCCATCCTCCTCACCAGAAAGCCCTTGTCAGTCTTTTATCCTTTCAGCAATAACTGTGGGTCCACCTGTAAAATAGATCATCCAAACCCACACTTTTGAGAAAGGGTACTATCAATGATTACCCATGACAATAGTCATAAATTGGAGCTCTTTATGGCAAGTCAGGACATCTGAACAACTTACCTTTAATCAATTATTCTTCTAGTAATTAGAGTGAAGTTTTTAAAAATCTATTCTGATAAAAGAGTAATATGCAAATTAACCACCACTCTGAGACATCTAAGCTATGCCCACCAGCCAAACCACACCCCTAACCAATCAGAGCGGTTGTATCCAAATTAACCCAGCTAAGATGGAGGCTAGCAGTCACAGAGCTAGAGCAAACAGGAGGCGTCTGTTGCAACTGCCTGCCTAGGCTGTCTGGGCTTCTGCTTATGGCAACAATGTTTCAATTATAAAAGCCATGGAGCTGAAGCAAACAGGAGGTTTTGTTACCTGCCTAGGCCTCTGCTCAAAGTAACAAAGTTTCAATTATAGAAGATAAATAAACCCCTGAAACCTGATTCCAGCCAGCCTCTCTGGGACCTTGGGTCAATGGGACCTGTGGGCATCCTGAAAATGGCCCTCAGCCCCTCACCCAGGCTGACCAGGCATGCCAGCAGGTAGACATCCTTCAAGGGGTCCCAGACTTTGAGAGGGCACAGGCCGGGCTGAGGGACCCACCGAGTGCACAAATTTGTGTGCACCAGGCCCCTAGTATAAATATAACCTCTTCAGCTTTTTTATTAAAATGCTTCCATGACCTCTCCTCTCCTCAAGAGCTGTGAGAGCCTGCCAGGCTCTGTCACTGACCTCTTCTAACTTTTCCCATGTGCTCCAGGCCCCTGGCATTTGCTTTGATTCTTTTTTTTTTTTAAATATATTTTATTGATTTTTTAACAGAGAGGAAGAGAGAGGGATAGAGAGTTAGAATCATCAATGAGAGAGAAACATCGATCAGCTGCCCTCCGCACACTCCCCACTGGGGATGTGCCCGCAACCAAGGTACACGCCCTTGACCGGAATCGAACCTGGGACCCTTGAGTCCGCAGGCCGACGCTCTATCCACTGAGCCAAACCAGTCAGGGCTGCTTTGATTCTTGAAAGCACCCAACCCATTTTTTCCCAAGGCTTCCATCGATATGCTATTTCCCTCCATCTTTGCACAACAGGCTTCTCAACCTTCAGTTGGATCACATATCATCTCCTCTAAGAAGCCTTTTTATTCTATCAAAAAATCCTTCCTCCTTTTTCTTCTCTATCACATTACTCTGCTCAGTTGCCTTCTGAGTTCTCAGCCTCATCTCAGTTTTTATCAATTTCCATTTGTATTGCTTTACGCTCCCTGATGGAATAGAAGCCCCACGCACGCAGGAACTTACTGCTGTCTTCGGTACTGGAGCCAGGCTTTGGGACTGTGGAGGATGACACTCACATAATTTCCCCTCTATCCTTTTCAATTCTTGGCTTTTAACCTTGCAACAAAAGACAGATTAACAAGAGAAAAACAAACAGAAGTTTGTTGATATATACACTTCAAATACACATGGGAGACACCCTGAGAAAAATTAATAATTTTCAGAGGTGGCGTAGAGTTTAGGCTTAGAGATACAGGAGAGAAAGTTGTTATGGGAAGTGGCCAGGGAAAGTAAACATGAATTAGGTTTGTTGAAGATTTAAGTGCCTTAGTGATGAGTTTCTTGTAGTTGAGCCACTTTTCTCTTCTGGGTGAAGAGACGTAAACCTCCCTACCATTGGAAAGTCCCTTATAAATGTATATTTCTCAACCAAAGTTACCTTTACTTTGTTTTCAGAGATTCTCTTGTGTTTGCTGCTTTTCAAAATAATCATCTTAAAACAATCCTCACTCCAAAGATGCATATTATGGGGTGGCACATACATAGTATGTGTCCCACAGGGGGAGCACATTGACCACCAGGGGGCAGCTCCTGTGTTGAGCATCTGCCCCCTGGTGGTCAGTGCACATCATAGCGACTGGTCATTCTGCCATTTGGTCAATTTGCATATTAACCTTTTATTATATAGGATAGGATTAGGTCTACAGTCCTGCCATCAACAGGCTACTGGAGAATCTAATATAATAAAAGAGTAATATGCAAATTGACCATTACCTGAGACACCTAAGCCACGCCCACCAGCCAATCAGAGCGGCGGTATGCAAATTAACAGTCAAGATGGAGGCCAGCAGCCATGGAGCTAGAGCAAACCAGAGGCTTCTGATGCAACTGCCTGCCTAGGCTGGCTGAGCCTCTGCTCACGGCCACACCCACCAGCCAATCAGAGCAGCTGTATGCAAATTAACCTAGCCAAGATGGAGGCTGGCAGGGCAGCTCTGCACTGGGAGCCTCCGTGGCCAGCATAGCTGTGCCAGGTGTGTCAGCTCAGTGGGGGGAGTGTGGGGGTCCGGCCTGGGGCCTCCTCGGGGCGTCCAGGAGCACCCGTCCCGGGTCCACTGCCTGGCTCCGTCCCCTGGGAGCCTCCACCAGGCGTGTGGGAGAGCAGGTCCTCCACGGGGCTTGCAGGAGCAGCCATCCTGGGCCCGCTGCCTGGCTCCGCCCCCTGGGAGCCTCCGCGGGGCGTCCAGGAGCGCCTGTCCTGGGTCTGCTGCCTGGCTCTGCTACCTTCATCCGCCCCCTAGGGGCCTCCACAGGGTGTGCGGGAGCGTCTGCTGCACAGTGCAGAGAATCCGAAGCCAGTCTGCTGCCCGGCTCCACCCCGGGTGTGTTTGCTCAGCAGCAGGGCCCCACCGAGGGATCCTGCTCCAGCATCCGCCCCTGGCTCATCACCCAGCTCTGCGCCAGGTGTGTCTCCTCAGTGGTGGGGGCCCACCAGGCATGTGCAATCTTGGGCCCTCCGATGGGAAACGTCCAGGCCTGCACTCACCAGCCCTCCCACCTCCCAGTGCACGAACCCTGAAGGGACTGTGGGCAGCCTGAAAATGGCCCTCAGCCCCTCACCCAGGCTGGCCAGGCATGCCAGCAGGTGGACATTCCCCCCCGCCCCCGAGGTATCCCAGACTGCAAGAGGGCACAGGCCGGGCTGAGGGACCCCTAGCCCCCAAGTGCACAAATTTTTGTGCACCGGGCCCCTAGTAGTATATATTAGGCCATCTGGTGGGCAGATTACAATGGTGAAGGAGTTTAACCTGGTTGGTGAGGAATAGAAGTTGGATAGCACCCAGGATGGAATCAGGGCCTGATCTCTGTCAGAGATGGCCTTTACATCATTTCTATTATGAGTAATACAGATACAGAAAACTGTATTCTTCATATCATTACACTTACATACACCATAATTTTCCTCCCAGAAACCCCAGGCCTCATAGCCCGAAGGTATTCAATAAACCGAGAGGGAGCCCTAGAAGTGAATCGGACCAGTCGACATTTCTAGTCCCGCTATGACTGCCAGACAAAAGCCCAGTCTGCAGGCCCTTGTGCAGCAGCATAAACCTCTGGGTTTAATGCAGTTCAGCCGCAGAGCGAATTTCAAAGCCTGCCTTTCAGGCCTGCTGGCTGACACAGCTCCTACATCAGTCTTCTGATCCTGAAACACCGTTATTTTTATTTGTGTACATTCTGGGTAATGAATAACGAACTTTTTGTGCTTAGAGAATGTCATTCTCTAAAATAACTCCTAGCATTTTGTAAATGCTAACTCATTAGACCTCATAAGGTCCAGAGCCATCCATCACACTGAGCCAATCAAAGGTACCAGATTTCACCTTTTACAGATGGGGGAATTTTAGGAACTTCAACTCAAGGTTATCTGCAGTCAGCAGCCAAACAGCACAGAAACATTACCCCAGAATCTCACTCTGCCCTCTCACTAAACCAGCTGGCCCTCGGGGTTGGGGAGGAAAGTGGCGTTTGCATCTAATCCAGATGGGACTGGGGTATAGGAGGCTGGAGACACTGTTTGTCCCCACTCACTGTATCCTGGCAAGGAACAACTAAAATGCACATCAAAGCAGACCTCTCCTTCACTAAATTTCAGGAAATTCAACTCAGTTCCATGCATCCCTCTGCTCCAATCACTTGCTGAGCCTTCCAGAGACACAGTTCCACTGCTCATGCCATGTGCCACTCCAGGAAGAGGCAATGCTACTAAAGGGCCCTGCTGCTGAGGGTCCGGACTGTCCCTGTGCTCACAGCACAGGTGCTTTGCATTTTTCCTCCTGCCTGTACCTCTTCCTCCCCTCCACACCCGGTGGGGGCAGGGAAGGGAGCAGGAGAGCACTTCCCTAATAAAGAGCCAGCACTTCAGTCCCCTGCCTTAGCTTCTGTCTTCTAGGGAATCCAGTCAAACTGACTCCTTAAGCGGGAAACATGCAGAAACAATGAGAAATAGAAATGTTTTGCATCACCTTTTCCCTAACACAAATGGGAACAGCGGACAGTGGGAATTCATGGCAGAGTACAGTAGGACTTAGAAGTGTGTTCCATTCTGGCTCTATCAGCTTAGTCATGTCTGTTGTAGCTTCCCTAAGAATGGAGCCTCATTACAGTTCCCACAGTATTTAATGTAGCAGGGAAAGGAAGGAAACACAGGCCGAGTGGAATGTTCACACCCTAGTGTCTCCTTTTTATGTCCTGTGTCGGTTTTCAGCACTTTAAGTATCAAAAATAAAATAGAACTTGGACCATGATAGCGGTTATATGAGCTACAAATGACAGTTATATTTATTTTGAGACAGGTCAATATCAAAAGTTTCCCCTTAAATTGGAAACTACAACAGAACAACAAAATCCCTGTACACAGAATATACACAAACAGCAAGCACAGCAGCAGCAACGGAGAAACAGATGCTACCAGCTCAGCACCATGGGAAAGAGCCACTCCTTCGTCCCTGCCTCCCAGGCTCTCACTCCATCTTTGCCCACTCGCCAGCCACAAAACAGAGATGATATGTCTGGGATGAGAAAACTTTCTGGTATCCTGAAAGCATCACCCAGTCTTCCCTTGTTCACTTTTATCTCAGGAGGAAGCTGTGCAAACGAGCCAGTCTTACCTCGAGACCCCACTGAAAGGGAGCTGGCGGGGTGGGGGAGGGAGGATGGAGAAAGAAACCAGGCCGTGGGCAATGAAACACGAGTCCATGCTCATACAGGCAGCATCTGCCACTCTGCCTCACGCCACTGAGCCATCACATAGGGCTTAATGCAACGAATGCACAGTCTTCCTACTGTTTTGTTTTTGGTTCATCTCCAATTTTTTATTATTGTAAGAAGGTCTATATTGAATATCTTTACCTATATATCTTTATATTCATGCCTCAGTATATTTGTGAAAAACAAGTTGAAATTTTGGATTTTTTTTAAATGGTAATAAAATCATCAATTAAGTGTAAATTAGAGTGTATGGAATGTTTACTTTCTATGTCAATATCGACACTGGAATTAAAAAAATAATTGTAGCTTTTTCCCATTTTGATAAGTAAAGGAGGAATTCTCATAAATCTTTGACTCATAATTTCACTGAGGGTAGCACATGGAGTTGGCTTGAAGCTGATGCTTGGCCTGGAAGTGGAAAAGTGAGGGGAAACAAAAAGTCTGGAAAGACCTACTAGTTATATGTGTCTGGATTACAGAATGGGCTTCCATGTGACTCTGAATTAACCCCAAGCTCTGAGGTTACTGGATGTTTATACAATTCATGGTACTTGATGATTAGTAAATTCCCTGCTTGCCTATATGAGTCAGGGTTCAACCTAAAAGAGGAGAATGAGAGGAGATATAGATTAAGATATTTATTTCAAGGAACTGGCTTACATATTGGGGGTGGCTACCTCAGAAGAAGAGCCACATGGCAGGGCTTTAGGAAGGGCAGCTAAGCTGTCTGGGACCAGGGGACTTTCTCCTTTCTCTTCAGGGAATCCTCAACTCCACATTAGGCCTTTTAGCTGATTAAATCTGGCCCAACCTGATTATTTTGGATAATCTCCCTCATTCAAAGTCAACTGATTTTAGATGTCAATCAGATCTACAAAACACCTTCACAGCAACACCTAGATTAGGGTTTGATTGAACACCAAGGGACTACCATCTAGTCAAGATGACACATAAAAGTAACCATCACACCCCATATTTCAATGTATCTCTATCTAGTACCAAGAGAAAACAGGCCTCGACAATTTTAACATTTATAATTATACTAGGGGCCCAGTGCACAAAAATTTGTGCACTCGGGGTGGAGGGAGTCCCTCAGCCCGGCCTGTGCCCTCTCACAGTCTGGGACCCCTCAGTGGATATCCTATGATGGCCCCAGTCTGCCAGGCGCCTTCTGTGTGTGTGTGTGTGTGTGTGTGTGTGTGTGGCCACTGGGGACCTGCCCCCAGCCGCATCAGAAGCTCGGAGCAGTCCTCCTGTGTGTGTCTATCTGCTGGGGGCCTGCCCCCAGGCACACCGTGGAGGCTTGGAGCAGGCACCCCCTCTATGATGATCTCTCAGACTCTTGCCCTCCCCTGCATGTTGTTCTCTTTTTTGAGCATGGCCAGGGCTGGGTGCTGCCTGCCTCCCAAGCTTGCCTACTGCCCATCTTCCTCCAGCCACCAGAGAGCAGGGAAAACCCTGCCTCGTGGTCAGGCCAGCCTTTTCCTGCTCCCTGATCCCTGGAAGGGGTCTGGGGAGCCACCAAGCAGGACTCCAGCCCCTAGGAGCTTGCTTTCCCACTCCCCAGTGACCCCCAAAGGGCCTGGGGAGCCGCCAAGCAGGCCACCGACTCTTTCCCACTCACCGGTCCCCTGCTGCCTTCCTTTCCCACTTCCCGGTGCCGCCAAGGGGTCTAGGGAGCTGCCAAGCAGGCCCTTGGCCCCTGCAGACTTGCTTTCCCGCTCCCTGGTGCCCCGCAAAGGGGCCTGGGCAGCTGCCAAGCAGGCCGAGATCGCCCCACTGCCTATTTCCCACTCACCAGCCCACCACCTTGCTTTCCCACTTCCTGGTGCCCTGCAAGGAGCCTGGGAAGCCCACCAAGCAGGCCGCCGACCCCCTGCCACCTCTTACCCGCTTCGTGGTGCCCTCCAACCCTGCCGCCTCTTTCCCACTCACGGGTCCTGGGTCCTGCGCTGTCCCACCCTGCAGCCGCTCTGTGCACTCGGGAGGTCCCTCAGCCCGGCCTTTCCCCTCTCACAGTCTGGGACCCCTCAGGGGATGCCCACCTGCTGGTGTGCCTGAACAGCCTGGGTGAGGGGCTTTCAGGCTGCCCACAGCTCCCATTGCCCAACATCCCAGCAAGGCCGGCTGGACGCAGGTTTCCTATAATTGATGCTGTTCCTTTAAGGCGAGGCCTTTTACTAACGAAGCCTCCTCTCTGCCTCACTTGGCGGCTTCTATAATGAAACAATTGTTACACTTAATTGTTGCAAATGTGTGTTTTGCTTCAGGCCAAAGGCTAAGGAGCCAGTGAGCAGGTAGTTTTGCTTTCGCTCCTGCTGCAACGGACGCTGCCTAAATGTTTACTCAGGTCTGTGAGTGGCGGCCGCCATGTTGGCTGGGCTAATTTGCATACAGCCGTTCTGATTGGCTGTGGGCGTCCCGGAGAAATGGTTAATTTTACTATTCCGCTTTTATTAGTTTAGATATCTCTAGCTAAACTGTGCCTTAAGGGCAAGTATTCTCTAATTATTTAATTTTTCATTCCTATAACTGCTTTATTTGTAACAGCCCAAACTTGCAAACAACCAAAATACATGAATCATTAAATAAGTAGCGGTACATTGATTCATGCTGTGGAATACTACTCAGCAGTGAAAAGGGGGAGCAATTGTTATACTCAACATCTTGGGTGGATTTCAAGGGCATATGCTTAGTGATAAAAGACAATCTGAAAATGTCACACATTATGTGATTCCCCCTGCAACATTCTGGAAATGACACAATTTTAGAAGTGGAGAATGGGCTAATGGTTTCCAGGGTTTAGGGTTCAATCAAACCCTAATCTAGGTGTTGCTTGAGGGAAGCCAAGGGGATGTGTTTATGAAGAGGCAGAATAAGGAAGATCTATGTGGAGATGGAATCACTTCTGTTTCCTGGCCTGGGTAGTAATTATGTACCTACACATGAGTTAAAATAACATGGAACCATCAGGGAACCACACTCTATCATATTTGCAACTTCTTGTGCATCAATAAATATCTCAAAATAAAAAAGAAAGAAACATACTGAATATATACCTAATGCTGGGGCTGTGAGAAGTTGCTAAGGAAGACAGCAAATAGAATAACTATAAATAAAAATAAAGACACAATTGGGAATGTAATAATTTACTTTTTTTTGTCTGGCAAAGCCTGTATAAAAATTAAATTAAATGCTAGAATTACAAGTGAATATTTGTAATCCATTGGCAAATTCTTATACTATCCTAGCTGTACCCAGCCATACATTGCTGTGGCTCAGTCTGGTTAAATGGAAAAGAAAGAAAAGAGAAAGCGCACGTTTCTAATATGTTTAATTGCACAATACTTGTGGGTATACAATATTTTTTGTTGTTGTATTGTCTGTGCAGATATAGAGATTGTCTGGTTTGCCGACTCTAGAACATGCAACATATAATTGTCCGTGTGAGAAGCAGTCCGTGTCTAGATCTAAACCGCACAATTCTAAAGATCGGCCCTGAGCTTTGTTGATGGTGATTGCAAACGCCAATTGAATTGGGAATTTCATTCTCCTAAATTGAAATGGCATATCTGTTGGAATCATAGGAATGCGAGGAATTAGGACATCTTCACCTTTGAAAGGTCCTGTCAAGATTGTTGCTTCTGCGACGTTGCTCATTAATTTTTTTTACTGCAAACCACATGCCGTTGCAAAGCTTTGGCTGGTTGATATTTTGCAACATGATAATTGGTATGCCGATTTTCAATTGCAGTATGTGCGGTGGCATCCCTGGCAGATCAAGTGAATTAAAAAATTCTATTGGATAATTAACTGCTTCCACCACAGTGTTGACAGACTTGTATGTGACTGCCTCACTTTGAATGTTAGACTGAATGATATTAAGTTCGTAGACGTCTTTGTTCTTGGTCGCAAGAATAGCTCATTCACTCAGCCAATCCTGATTTTTATAATTGATTTGAATATTGGGAAATATTTTTTCAACCAATTCTTCCTTTAACATCACTAAATTGCATGGATCATAAATCAGAAACATTGAAATGGAATCGTAAAATATTTAGTATAGTGTGTACTGCTTTTATGTCCAACAGATGGCGCTGTTTTTTTTAAAAAAAGCATGTTTTTACCTGTCACAGGTGTGACATCTATATAATCTAATAAATGTGCAATATGCAAATTGGTGTCACTCTATTACACCTAAGCCACACCCACCAGCCAATCACCATGCCCACCAACCAATAAGAGTGACTATATGCTAATTAACCCAGCCAAGATTGTGGCTGGAGCCACAGATCTGGAACAAGCAGGAGGCTTGCCCCTGCAATGGAGGAAGCTAAGGTTCCTGTCTGTCCAGGCCAGCTGTGGCCTCTGCTCAAGACAACAAAGTTACAACTTTAGAAGTTAAATAAATCCCAGATACCAGCTTCCAGCCAGCCTCACTGAAAACAGCCATCAGCCCCTCACCCAGGCTGGCCAGGTACCCTAGCAGAACCCCCACCTTGATCCAGGACACCCTTCAGGGCAAACCAACTGGCCCTCACCCATGCACCAGGCCTCTATCCTATATAATAAAAGGGTAATATGCAAATTGACCCTAACAGCAGAACCACTGTAAATGACTGGTCACTATGACACACACTGACCACCAGGCGCAGACAGTCAATGCAGGAGTTGCCCCCTGGTGGTCAATGCACTCCCACAGGGGAGCTCTGCTCAACCACAAGCCAGGCTGCCAGCACAGCAATGGTGGCAGGAGCCTCTCCCATGTCCTCAGTAGAACTAAGGATGTCAGACTGCAGCTTAGGCCTGCTCCCTGCTGGCAAGTGGACATCCCCCAAGGGCCCCCAGGCTGCCAGAGGGATTGGGCCTAAGCCAGCAGGTGGACATCTCCCAAGGGGTCCCAGATTGCTAGAGGGCACAGGCCAGGCTGAGGGACACTCCCCCCCCCCCCACCGAGTGCAAAAATTTTTGTGCACCGGGCCTCTAGTAGGTATATAAAAACACGTGCGTATTCAAATGCAACATTGTGTCAAAATTTCAAAGCAATCGGTGAAGAACTTTCAGAGATTTAAGATTTTGAACAAACAAACATTTACATTTTTATTTATATAGATTGAAAAAAATATGAAGTGAGAAACCTGGGAACCTGAGTAGATGAGATTTTAATTTGAGATACAAAGAAGAAGTATGACAACCACTAATTAATACATACTTTTCTTCAATACACATATTTTTAAATACCACATTGGATCACTCTGCAATAAAGAGAATGATCATGGTGATGATGCTAATGATGATGACAAGTGGCTACAAATACTAATTTTTTTAAATAATGGGAAATTTGTATCCAAACCAATTTTAAGTATAATCTGGTGGGTTTTTTTACATGAATGATGACCAGTTTGGGGCTCTGAGTTAAGCTACCGTCTGGAATGCCTCAGGAGTCCTGCTGTCACTGGCACTGAGATGCTGATGGGGAGCTGGTCTAACAGCCATGGAGGAGACCAGGGCCAGAGGTGGCTGCTGAGTAAGTGCCTTGGATGGTGCCTGGGTTGCATGTAGGGTGAGAAGCAGTCCAGGGCAAGTGGGGCTTTTCCTAACCCTTCCTCCTCCTCTGTTTTCTGGAGCATAAATTGTGGGATACCATGAATCCGAGGAATAGTCACTAGGAATTTTAGTCACTTGTTGGAAGGCAAATGTGGGCTAGGTGGAGAGAGTGAAGCTGCTGAGCACCACAGTCATAGAAGGAGTTCTAATTTTATGAGTTTTTCCTCCAGGAATTTCACCAAGATTTTGCAAGGAGTAAATCCAGAGAAAGCTCCCCTACCACCTGATACGCCCTCCTGAGGGAGAGAAAGAGTTGCATACTAACTTCTGTATCATTTTTTTTTTCCCTAACATAAGACTTGACGCATAATTGAGCTTTAAAAATATTTGTAGAATTGAAGCACATGGAATGTTTGTATCCATCCTAATTTTAAGACAAAACACCATTTACCCTTGTTTTTTGTTTTGTTTTGTTTGTTTGTTTGTTTTTGTGTATGTGTGTGTGTTCTGTTTGTTTTGTTTGATTTAAATCTCTTAGCAGTGATTAACATGGTGGTGTCATGTGGAAGGCACCCAATTGTTAGGTAATAGCTCATCTAAAATACTCTCTATTTCCACAGATGTATCTCCTCCAATAAGGCCTTTTGTCCCTTATAGCTGTTTATGTATAATCCTGCTGGCTCAAATTGCACTTTTATAGTTGAACTTCTTTCCTTTGAGGTGATTATATTGTTACAGGTGCATCCCCTTGGGAGACATAATATTTGATGGTGTGATCCATCTTTTACATCCTTTTCAAAAGAGGATTGGATAAAGAGATGGCACAAAAACTGCTGATGATGGAGAAGGAGCTGAGATAAATGCTGAATTTGAAAATCTTTATCGTGGACATAAGATTGGATTGAGAGGCAAAAGTAATCACATTTATGGAGCATTACTGAGTTCTAGGGTTTGATGTAAAATGATTTTGAAATGTGACCCAAATGGCTTCTCAGGCTCTGTGCCCTTGGATTTCTAAGTGTGATTGGCTCAGACTGAAGCAAGTTCCTTAGCTTTTTTTTGTGTAGATGTTTACAAAGTCCCAAGGTCATGTGTCCATATCTCATCTTATGAGTTCACTTCCTCTAAACATCTAGGAACCTTAATCTCACAGTGTGTCCTGTGCATGTGATCTGGGCTTATTTTGAGTGGTAACAAGGAGCGATGATAGTAGGAGTAACTTCAATTGACTTGCTATGTCATAAGAAACTCGCCAAACCTAGGTTCAGAAGATACACATTTAAATTTTGACCTTGAAACTTGCTCTGTAACTCTCTGAGCCTCTACATATATTAGTGTCATCATCTTTAAAACAGGGTGACTTTAACAACTTTGTGGGGAGTCATGGGGTCGAACTAAACAATACCTCATATCATTTTACAAATATACCTGATTGGGTTTTAACTGAGTTGTATCACTCAACTCTCCTCCTCTTTGAGGTTTTCCACAAAAAAAATAATAAAAAAGAAATAGATGGTAACAAAATGGGAAAACAAAGCAAATAAAAGACAACTTTCCTCCTAGCTGAGAAGTGATTACCTTGAACATCGCTGATCAGGGTTTCTCTGAAGACCAAGACAGGTCAGGAGAACTAAGGGAGGCTGAATACTTGCTCTCACCACCCGATCCCTCCAGTCTAAATCTAGGACAAACAGAAAAGGAAAGAGAGGGAGAGAGAGAGAAAGGGAGAAGAAGAGGGAGAGAGAGAGAGAGAGAGAGAGAGAGAGAGAGAGAGAGAGAGAGAGAGAGAGAGAGAGAGAGAGAGAGTTGCAGGAACAATTAACACATGAAGACAAAATGTAGAAACTGCAGTCAGGGCCCCTGTCCAAAAGGTTGATGACCTTCTCACATGCCAACATGGCCCGAGGGGCCAGTGGGGATGTTCATATCAGTAGGGTACATTTCTGTGGACAGGGAAGGTAGTAAAGGGGCGAAGGAAGAAATGCAAGGTCCTTCCAATAATCTTTTATGTGGGAAGAAGGGGTAAAACTCCCCCAACTCCACAGGTAGTGGTGAAGAAATGGATAAAAAAGTAGAATCACACGTGGCTTTACCCCAGTCCAACAAAAGGAGCTGGCTTGCACAATTTTTCTAAAGTGGTGAAGGTTAGATTCAGACTGCATACTTTCTTTTTTCAATATATTTTATTGATTTTTTACAGGAAAGGAGAAGGATAGAGAGTTAGAAACATTGATGAGAGGGAAACATCGATCAGCTGCCTTCTGCATACCTCCTACTGGGGATGTGCCTGCAACCAAGGTACATGCCCCTGACCAGAATTGAACTTGGGACCTTTCAGCCTGCAGGCTGATGCTCCGTCCACTAAGCCAAACCGGTTAGGGCTGCATACTTTCTAAATTGCTTTGGCTTCAACTTCTTCCTTAATTTTTTCTAGAAATATGATAGGCACCTCTCACAGACACCAGAGAGGTGTAATGACAGAGGGTTCAAGCTACCACCAAACTCAATTCTTGTCTTCTCATATAAGTGAATCTAAATGAGAGACTTCCGATAATATTTGTATTGTAACTTTATTTAGAGTAAATTTATTTAAAAATTTAAAAAGTGAAGTTATCAAACAAACTAAAGAAGCAAGGCAAGCAAACCTGGCTCAGAAAGCATAGATGGGCTCTCAGCTAAGCTGAAGAGTGGGGGGTGAGGGGTTTCTGCCTTATATACCCTCCTGTCAATAGTTTTGTTGTTGTTTCTTTAATTCCTCTCATGGATACCCAGGTATAGATTAACTCTTTGTTATGTTTTCCACAATTTATGAGAATCACCTGGCAATTTTATCTTGACAAATCTAAGACTGCTGGCTTCCTGTTTAAACAGTGGAGGAGATAGAGGGCCTCTTCCTTCCCCTCCTCCCGCTGCGCTAACAGCTCCAGGATTATTTGCACTGAGGAGTTTCTGGTTAGTGAAGGTGAATTAGGATTTTTCCTTTCCGCTCCCCTTCCTTTCCGCCTCTTCTCCTGCTTTTGTGAGAAGAAGGTTTAAGCTTTTGTTCTTAAGATAAGACCCTGTTGCAAGCAGCCTGCAAGCTTTTGGGCTTTGTTTAATTTTCCTGCCTCAGTTTCCCTATTCTTCTTGTCCAGGAATTTTTCTAGCTTTTTAGTATTCTAGAACAGAAACATCCCTGCAGATTCACGAGGCTTAAGGAAGGGAGAAAGTCAATTCAAGATGAATGTCTGCTTTGGGTGTACATTGGTTAGACATTTTGTATAACCAAAATAGAAAACTTAATTCACTTTAAGAAAACAAAACTTCCTTTCTTCATATAATAAAAATTATCTAGGTTTCCGTATTTTTACTCAGTTTAGTTTGTTTTTGTCTGTATGCAGAACTACTTTTTTTTTACATAGTTATAATCAAAGCACACATTCAGCAGTTGTTCATTTAACTTAATCAGAAGTTTATGTTACTATGAAGTTAAGTAGTTAATTGGCAATCAATGCTGACCTAATAGTTCAAGTAGTCAAGTTCTCTTCCCACTTAACTAAGCTGCTTCCCACTCTATTGCCGCCCTCCTCTCATTCCTCACAGGCTTTGAAGTCCCTGCTACTTGCTTCCCCTCCCCCTGGATCCTGGTACATCCATTCTCCTTCCCCTCAGCGCCATTTCTCCACCAGAAAGAGCTCCATCTCCACCTGGCATCTCCAGGGGCATCTCCTTACTTCTCCAGGCCTGGGCTATTCCAGGGTTCCCTTAGGTTTCCAGGAGGAAGCTTTATGACTCAGGCCCAGAAAGCTCAGGAAACAGCGTTGCTGATGGCCATGCTCCAGGGCTCTGTTTGGAAAGCCCTAGAATTTATTGGAGTAGAAATATTGTGGGGTGATTGTGGGATCAAGGTGAAAGGACCCAGTCCTATTCATGTGACACAGCCCCAGGTCGAGAAGTTGGTCTGTGGGCTCAAAGTTGCAAGTAAGGTTTCAATTCTCTGCATATTTTGTTTATGTTTATTCTTTTTAAAAAATTTCTCCAGCTTTATTATGAACTAGAGGGCCTGCTGCATGAAATTCAGGCATGGGGGGAGGGTGTCCCTCAGCCTGGCCTGCACCCCCTTGCAATCAGATTGGGCCTACAATGGCACTCGGACATCCCTCTCACAATCTGGGACTGCTGGTCCTAACCACTGGCCTGCCTACCTGCCTGATTGCCCCTAACCACTCTGCCTGCCTGCCTCATTGCCCCTAACCACTCACCTGACTACCTGATTGTCCCTAACCACCTCTGCCTCGGCCCCTATCACCAAGGCTTCATCCGGGATGACGTCCAGAAGGTCGATTGTCTGTCCAGTCTAATTAGCATATTACACTTATTTTTATAGACTAGAGGCACAGCATATGAAATTCATGTGTGGGCACGGTCCCTAGGCCTGGCCTGTGATCAGGGCCATCTTCCCCTGCTGCCCACAGCTGGCCCCGGCCCCCCACTACCACCCATCCCCAGTTCTCCCTTCGCCATCAGGTGATAAGAGCCTGCCAACCAGGAGGAGAAACTGAGAGGTTGGCTGTTCTGCCTGCTCACCAGCCTTGCCACTATTGCTGGTTGCCCTCTGTGTGTGAGGTGACTGATGGGGAGGGGGCCTTGGCCTGGCACCACTTGTGTTCCCCGCCTCCCATTCTGGGTTCCATGTTTGCCATTGGTTGATTGGAGCCTGATGGCTGGGGAAATGTACCAATAGGTGATCAGTGCACCTCATAGTGACTGGTTGAGCGATCATTCTGGTCATTCAACTTTTAGGGTCAATTTGCATATTATCCCTTTATTATATAAGATAGGGGCCTGGTGCATGAGTAGGGGCTGACCAGCCTTCCCAGATGAGAGCCCTGGATCAGGGTGTGGGTCCCCACTGTGGGGTGGAGCTGGCCAAGGTAAGGGGCTGCTGGGTGGGTTGTAGGCTGGCCATATCCCTGATTGGGGTGGGGGTCCCTGCTGGGTGGTGGGGCCAGCTGGGATGAGGGGCCATAGGCTGTTTGCTGGCTGGCCATGCCCTCAATTAGAGTGGGAGTCCCCCCAGGGGGTGAGACTGACTAGGACAAGAGGCAAGAGGCAGCGGTCATTCTGGTTGTTCTGGTCATTCCAGTGTCTTTTATTATATAGGACACTATCTAATAAAAGAATAATATGCAAATTAGGCATCACTCCATGACAAAGGTGGCTGCCCCCATGGCCACAAGATGTCAGTGCCCATAGCCACATCCTAGCTAATAAAGGAGTAATATGCAAATTAGGTGTCACTCTGTCACAAAGATGGCTGCCCCCATTGCCACAACATGGCCGTCCCCATAGCCACAAGATGGTGGCACACAGTACAGCTCAGCCCTGCCACTGAAGTGGTCAGGCCAGTTAGCCAGGCAGATGGCAGGGGAGGCAGGGGGGACCAAGGGGCATAACAGGTGATGAGAGGGGTCTGGGGGTCCCCTTCCCAGGCCAGAGGCCTTTGCCAGAGGTCTCAGGCATGGGCAAGGGCAGAGCCGGTGATTGGATGGGTAGGAGGGTGCCCTATCCAGGCATAAGGCCTGGGCCAGAGGCCTCAGGCCTGGGCAGGAACAAGGCCAGAGAGCACAGGGGCCTGGGATCCACAGAGCCAGCAATTGGAGGGGCAGGGGCAGAGCCTGAGTTCACAGGGGTCTGGGCACCAGTGGAGCCAGCAAAGCTGTAGTCTGCCCAGGCCTATAGCTTTGGCCAGAGACTGCCAGTGGGGCAAGGGCACAGCCAGCGATTACAGGGGACAGGATCAGAGCCAGTGATGGCAGAGGCCTCAGTTCTATGAAGCTGGTGATCACAGGGGCTTGGGGGTCCCCTGCTCAGGCCTACATTCTCAGCCAGGGGTTACATACCTGGGCAGGGGTGGAGCTGGGATTGGAGCTGGTGATCAGAGTAAACTACAGAGGAAACACCTTTTCTTAATGCTCGTTGGCTAAGCTCCCTGTGTGCCACTGGTAATATTCTTAGTAATTTGGGTAATAAGAATCTCTAAAGGTGATCTAAGGTTTTTCCACCACACTCCTGGAGAAAAAAAATGAAGGTCCACTGCTGGTGGGCTAAGAAATGTCATATCCTGCCCTAGCTAGTTTGGCTCAGTGCATAATGCCTCAGCCTGCTGAATATATATATATATATATATATATATATATATATATATATATATTCTCTCTCTCTCTCTCTCTCTCTCTCTCTCTCTCTCTCTCTCTCTCGGACAAGAGGCAAGAGGCAGCGGTCATTCTGGTTGTTCTGGTGCACAAAATTCATCCACTGAGAAGGGTGGTTCCTCAGCCCAGTCTGCCCCCTCTCACATATTGGGAGCCCTCAGGGGGTGTCCTACTGATGCCTTAGGCCTGCTCCCTTATCCCCTTGGGGATCAGGCCTAAGCCACAGTCTGGCCTCCCTTTGTGAGAGGCAACCAGGCTAATCATCGGAAGCCACCAGCCCCATCACCCCACTGCTGCGGCCACTGCCAGTCACCACAGCCAACAATGTGTTTTCATCAACACAGACTCCATTCCCTTCACTATGAAGAAATTACAACTTTCTTTAGGCATTTTCAAGATGTGTTTTTCATAGGCTATGACATTTCTTTCTTTCTTTTTTTTTTAACCTCACCTGAGGATATGTTTCCATTAATTTTTAGAGAATGTGGAAGAGAAGGGAAAGACAGAGAGGAACATCAAAGTGAGAGGAACGCATGGATTGGTTGTCTCCTGCATATACCCTGGCCAGGGAGGATCCTGCAACCTAGGTACATGCCCGTGGTCAGAATTGAACCCAGACCCCACAGTCAGCAGGCTGAGGCATTATGCACTGAGCCAAACCGGCTAGGGCAGGATATGACATTTCTTAGCCCTCCAGTAGTGGACCTTTCCCCCCAGGAGTGTGGTGGAAAAACCCTAGATTGCCTTTTTGGATTCTTATTACCCAAGTTATTAAGAATATTACTAGTGGCATACAGGGAGCTTAGAGAATGAGTGGTCAGAAAAGGTGTTTCCTCTGTAGTTCACTCTGATCACGGCTCCACCCCTGCCCCTCCAATCCCAGCTCCACCCCTGCCCATGCCTGTAGCCTCTGGCTGAGGGTGCAGGCCTGGACAGAAGATCCTTAAGTCCCTCTGGTCACTGGCTTCACAGGGTCCATGCCTCTGTGAACACCAGCTCTGATCCTGCCCCCTGCCATCACTGGCTCTGCCCTTGCCCCACTGGAAGCCTCTAGCCAAGGCTGCAGGCCTGGAAATGGGACCCCCAGACCACTGCTTTGCCGACTTCACTGGTGCCCAGACCCCTGTGGTTGCAGGCTCTTCCCTTGCCCCTCTGATTGCTGGCTCTTCGAAACCCAGTCCCCTGTGATCTCTAGCCTTGTTCCTGCCCAGGCCTGAGGCCTCTGGCCCAGACCTTATACCTGGGTAGGGCACCCTCATACCCCTCTGATCACCAGCTCTGCCCCTGCCTCCTCCGATCACCAGCTCCACCAGTGCCCATGCCTGAGGCCTCTGGCAAAGGCCTCTGCCCTGGGCAGGGGACCCAGTCCCCTCTGATCATCTGTTCCACCCCTCAGGCCCTCTGCCTCCTCTGCCATGTGCCTGGCTAACAGGCCCGATCACTTCAGTGGCAGGGCCGAGCTGGACTTGGCGCTGCTATATTGTGGCTCTGGGGTGGCCATCTTGTGGCTATAGGCACTGCTGTCTCGTGGCCATGGGGGCGGCCATCTTGTGACTCTGGGGGCAGCCATCTTTGTGACAGAGTGATGCCTAATTTGCATATTACTCTTTTATTAGATAGGTTATATATATATATATATATATATATATATATATATAGAGAGAGAGAGAGAGAGAGAGAGAGAGAGAGGAAATATGCAAATTAGGCTGGGATGCCATAACAGGTCATGATGGAACAGGAGAAGGTTTCATGCACAGGTGAGGCCTGGAGCATAACGGAAACAGAGATAGGGGGCCAGTGAGCTGCCATGCCCTGGCTCAGGTCGGCCCCCTGGAGCCAGAGTAGACAAGGACAGGGACAGGGGGGCCAGCCTACAGCCTCCACAGCTGAGTGCAGGCCCAGAGAGGAAATGACAAGCCTGTCTCCCAGAGAAACAGCTCAGCTCCCCCCGCCTCCCATGGAATTGGTGCTGCTCCCTTTCGGCTCCTGTGGGCACTGGCAGCATGATTCTGCCTCCTGTGGAAGCCACATGACTCCTGTGGATGCAGTGCAGTTCCTGGCAGCACACTGCGGTTCCCCCCTACTCCCATGGAAGTGGCAGGCAGCCTACAGAGCACAATATCTCGATGGGCTACCAGTTGGTGTATAACATTGTGCACATTTCTGCACTTTTTGGCTCTGACTTAGCAACCTTGCCCTCATTCTTGGGCTCTATGGCTTGCCTTGGGCAACTGCAAGTTCATACCTTTCTTTGCAGCCTCTGTCTAGCGAGGCAGGTATGAGAGAGAAGGCCTCTTCTCGGTGAGTCTGTATAAGTCCAAGGCATTACCCTCAAGGGGGGACATCTTTGGATACGTGCCCGCCCTTGAACCACTCATTATGGATAACTCTTTCCACAAAAGAAAAGGAAAACAAATGCTGGAGATGCTAAAACAGATGTTTTAGTTTAAAACCATAGCAGAATTCCATTTCAAAGGACATATTTCTATGTTCAGAACTCTTGAAAGGGAAAATCAGGTAGACCATTGCATTTATGGAAATAAAACCCACCAAACTGACATGAAAAAAATATGTAGATACAGGATGAAAAGATAACCTCTCTCTGTTGGTAAAGTTTCTGAGGGAAAAGAGGACTATTTTAATAATATCTGTTTCCTCCTCCATCCTGTCTCCTTGGTGACAGCAATTAATTTTTCCTATGTATTTCCTTTTTCTACACACGCGCACACACACATGCATATTCAGTCCACAGCACCATTGGTGCTGAATCTAATCTAACTCCTCAACTACTGCATAATTGTATCATTCAGCTTCTGCTAAAACATGTTGCATGGAGGGAGATTACTACTTTGTAAAGCTGCCTGTTCCCTTTCTAAGCAGCTCAGATTATAGAAGTTACATGATATAATGATTAAAAACCTGTGCATCAAAATGGAACCCTGTCCCCTGTGGCCCTTCAATTATCTGAAAACAGTGCCCACAGGGCCACTTGGAAACGTGGCTTTGTTAGTCCCTTGTCCACATCTTTTTGATGCCTGTGCCCACAAGAGTCATCATTCAGGGGAGTAAATAACCCAGCAGGGCTTAGCAGCCAAGGCTCCTTTTACAATTACAGGCTGACTGAGATCACGTGGAGCCCCTCAGTAGTCATGGAGAAAAGTCAGCAAAGCCTGCTGTGGGATCACCAGGAAATGGAGACATCTGTTTTCTGCTGAGGGAGGGAGAAAAGCACTCTTGGAATTCAGAGAGTGTGCAATAGAAGTATTCCTGCTTCTCAGAATGCATTTCTTTGATTAATCAGCCTTGGTCTTCTCTTTTTCTTTTCTTTTTCCAGTTAGATTTTCTACAGATGGTTTGTTAAAATGCAAATGTTTCAATTCCCTTTTCCCCACTACTTCAATCGAAGAGAAAATAGCCAATTTTCTACTTTTATCTCATCTAAATAGAATGCATTTACTCTCCCCATGATGGGCAAAGGCCACTCATTTATTTTAGGTAGTTTGTAAATGCTTATACAATGCAGAGAGAGTTTTTATTTAAGCAGCCAGTGATGCCTGTTGCTTTTGTACTTGAAAAGCTACCCATTGTTCTGTGTTCTGAGGTCCCACGATAGGATCCCATTCATCAGCATGGCACGCTGTCCTATTCATATCAACAAGGCACCCTGTCCCATTCATATCAGCATGGCTCCCTGTCCCATTCATCAATCAGCATGGCACCCTGTCCCATTCACATCAGCATGGCACCCTGTCCTATTCATATCAACAAGGCACCCTGTCCCGTTCATATCAGCATGGCACCCTGCTCATCAGCATGGCACCCTGTTCATCAGCATCGCACCCTGTCTTATTCATAACAACATGGCAGCATGGCACCCTACCCCATTCATATCAACAAGACACCCTGTCCCATTCATATCAGCATGGCATCCTGTTCATCAGAATGGCACCCTGGCCTGTTCATATCAGCATGGCACCCTGCTCATCACCATGGAACCCTGGCCTGTTCATATCAGCATGGCACCCATTCATATCAACAAGGCACCCTGCCCTATTCATAACAGCATGGTACTATGCAGGTTCTTTAGGCATTGGTCATGGGTGAGAAGGAGTCCTTCCCCCAAACCCACCTTGCAGAAAATAGCTAAGCTGATCCAGTGATATTTTATGAAGAATCTGGAGGAGCTAACAGTTCTTCCTCAAGTGTCTTATATTAAAACTAGAAGTCCAGTGTACAAAAATTTGTGCACTCAGAGGGGAGTCGCTCAGTTCGGCCTGTGCCCTATCGTAGTCTGGGATTCCTTGGGGGATTCCACCTGCTGACTTATGCCTGCTCCCTAGGGGATCAGGCCTAAGCTGGCAGTCAGACATCCCTCTGGAAGCCCGGATCCCTCAGGGGTTGTCTGCTTGCCAGCAGGGAGCAGGCCTAAGTTGTAGTCGGACATCCTTAGCCTTGCTGAGGAGGCAGGAGAGGCTCCCACCACCATTGCTGCTGTACTGGCAGCCATCAGCCTGGCTTGTGGCTAACCAGAGCTCCCCCTATGGGAGCCCACTGACCACCAGGGGTTAGCTCCTGCATTGAGAATCTACCTCCTGGTAGTCAGTGTGTGTCATAGTGACCAGTCATTCCCAGTCATTCTGCTATTAGGGTCAATATGCATATTACCCTTTTATTATATAGAATAGAGGCCCGGTGCACAACTGGTTTGCCCTAAAGGGTATCCCAGATCCGGGTAGGGGTCCCACTGGGATGCCTGGCCAGCCTGAGTGAGGGCAGATGGCTGTTTGCAGGCTGGCCACAGCCACTTCAGGGTAAGGGTCTCCCCTGGGGTGCCTGGTCAGCTAGGTGAGGGGCTAATGGCTGTTTGCATGCTAGCCACAGCTCCTTCAGGGTGGGTGTCCCCCACTGGAGTGCATGGCCAGCCTAAGTGAGGGGCTGATGGCTGTTTTCAGGCTGGGCACAGCCCCAAGCAAAGGTGGATAGAAGCAGGTATCTGGAATTTATTTATCTTCTATAATTGAAACTTTGTTGCCTTGAGCGGAGGCCACAGCCTGCCTAGGCAGGTGGGAAGTTTAGCTTCCTACATAGTCAGGGCAAGCAAGCCTCCTGTTTGCTTTAGCTCTGTGCTGCCGGCCATCATCTTGGCTGGGTTAATTTGCATATAGTCACTCTGATTGGCTGGTGGGTGTGACTTGGCTGGTGGTTGTGGCTTAGGTGTAGCGGAGTGATGCCTACTTTGCATATAACTCTTTTATTAGATTAGAGTAGAAGCCTCATGCATGAAATTCATGCAAGAGAAGGCCTTCCTTCTCCTGGCTGCCAGCACTGGCTTCCCTCTGGCACCTGGCACCTGAGCCTCCCTCTGGCCGCCAGCAGGCACCCCGGACCTGGGCTTCCCTCACAGTCCTGGCTTCGTCCAGAAGGATGTCCGATCTAATTAATATATTATGCTTTTATTATTACAGATATTAACCCCAATTCATGCATGACAAACCTAAACATCACAACAACCTATGACAGAGGTATAATCAGCACTATTTTGTAGGTTAGAAACTTACAAAGCCACTGTCTGAGATAACAGAACACCAGGAAATAGGAAAATAGATTCAGAAAAAGTCTGAAAGTCAGCTTTGTGAACTGGGAGGCAGCCAGCACTCACGTGATCACTTCTTGCCTCATCCTATATAATAAAGAGATAATATGCAGATTAACCCTCACATCCTCACACCCTCACACCAAGCTGGCAAGGGGATTAGTGAGGGATGACCAAATGACTGAACAAGCAGGCTGTGTCGGGTGACCAGGCCAGTGGGGGGGTGGGGGGGTTAGTGAGGGATGAACAAACAACTGAACAGCAGGTCATGAGGGGTGACAGGCTAGCAGGGGGGGCAGTAAAGTGTGACCAGGCCAAC
>PVJC01002402.1:0-25580 GCA_004026665.1 Murina feae | reverse complement strand
TGGTGCAGGCTGGGTTGAGGGAACCCCCGCTCCCATGCACGAATTTCATGCACTGGGCCTCTAGTTAATGATAAAAATTTGAGCTGAGAGATCCAGCAGGTAGCCTTGGAGTGCCTGTGTAGAAAGGGCAAGGGCATGTGCAGAGAGGGAGTGAAGTATGTGGAGAAAACCTACTGTGCACTAGGCCTTTGCATATTTGCTAGCTTAAGGAAACCAAGTCCTTGGGAGGAAGCAGAACCGTGTTTTTATGAAAATTAGAAAATTGAGCCTCTAGAGCAGTGGTTCTCAACCTGTAGGTCACGACCCCTTTGGGGGTCAAATGATCCTTTCACAAGGGTCACCTAAGGGTCGTCCTGCATATCAGATATTTACATTATGATTCATAACAGTAGCAACATTACAGTTATGAAGTAGCAACGAAAATAATTTAATGGTTGAGGGTCACAACATGAGGACTGTTTTAAAGGGCCAGAAGGTTGGAAGCACTGCTCTAGAGCATAAGTGACTTGTCCAGTTTTCCATAAGCATCACAAATCTTGAGGGCAGACTGTGACTTGTCTGGAGGTTTTTTTTTTTCACCAAAAGTTAATGTTGGGAAATGTGGGTGAGCACATGAGAACCAGAACCTCTCCCACATTACACAGCAATCCCTCCATCATAAATTCAAGTTCTTCCTTCTTTCAAGCTGAAATAATCACCACCTATTCTCCTAGACAGTCTATTAAAATTGAAACACCCTTTGCTTCAACAATTTTGCTCTCACTTCTGATTGACTGAGTGATTTATCTATTGATTTATTCATTTATCAAGCACATAGCATTGTATCTGACATAGAGATAAAGTAAAAAGTCTTGTTCCCAAGAAAGTCCTTGTCTCATCATAGGCAGAATTTGTTAGAATAGCTCAAAAGCAATGAGACAAGTGATCTTAGAAGATGGCAGCAGTGGGGAACCTTTGGCTGAACACATCAGCAAACAATTTGTAAAAATATCTCATGACAGAGGATAATTTTTTAAAAGAATTAAAAAATTAATTGATCAACAATAGTATCTAATACCTAATATTTTTAGAAAACTATGAGTTGATAAAGATGCAAAGAAATGTAATAACATGAATAGCTTCATCTGTTTTGCCTCTACTTTCTGCCAGTATAATTATGTGCCTTTGTTCTTCATTTAGCATCAAGTTTATTAACCTTCTTTAGAATCAAATAAGGTTATGCTAAGACTTTGAAGTTCAATAATTTACATAGAATCATGAAATAGTCAACTTGATATTCAAGTTACCTCCTTCCAGGCGCAAAGACCGTGATCCTTTCGCTTTTCGCTACTGCTTTTCCTGAGACCCCTAAATTAAAGGAATTACACACACGTGGAAAGATAAAACTTATAGACAAAAAACAATGGCTAATAATGTGAGACAGTAAATCAAAATGAATGATAAACATATTATGTAGCTGGAGAAGTCAACTATTCCTGGGGACTATAAAGGCTCCACAAAAAAAGGTAAAATTTGAGGATTGCGAATAACTTTTCAATTCTTCCATTTAATTTGATTTTGTTTATAAAGGCTTTTGACATACAAAAAAATGTGAAATGTTACATTTCCAATTGTGTCTTTATTTTCATTTATAGTTATTCCATTTTCTGTCTTCTTTAGCAAATTCTCACAGTCCCAATATTAGGTGCATATTCTGTGCATTTCTTTCTTTTTTAACGTTTTTATTTTGAGATATTTATAGAAACACAAGAAGTTGCAAATATGATAGACATGTTATTTTAACTCATGTGTAGGTACATAACTACTACCCAGGCTAGGAAACAGAAGTGATTCCATCTCCACAAAGATCTTCCTTATTCTGCCTCTTTATAAACACATCCACTTGGCTTCCCTCCAGCAACACCTAGATAAGGGTTTGATTGAACCCTAAACCCTGGAAACCATTAGCCTATTCTCCACTTCTAAAATTGTGTCATTTCCAGAATGATGTATAGGGGGGAAATTATGTGTGACATTTTCAGATTGTCTTTTATCACTAAGCATATGCCCTTGAAATCCACCCAAGATGTTGAGTATAACAATTGTTCCTCCTTTTTTCACTGCTGAGTAGTATTTCACAGCATGAATGAATGGACCGCTATTTATTTTGTGATTCACATATGCTGGTTGTTTGCAAGTTTGGGCTGTTACAAATAAAGCAGCTATAGGAATGAAAAATTAAATAATTAGAGAATACTTGTCCCTAAGAATGACAGAGTTTAGCTAGATATATAATAATTACAAATGTTAAAATTGTCAAGGCCTGTTTTCTCTTGGTACTAAATAGAGATAAATTGGAATGTGATAGAGTGATGGTTACTTCTATGTGTCAAGTTAACTAGACTATATAGTGCCTTGGTGTTCAATCAAACCCTAATCTAGGTGTTGCTGTGTAGGTGTTTTGTAGATGTGATCGGCATCTAAAATCAGTTGACTCTGAGTAAGGGAGATCATGCAAAATAATCAGGTTGGGTCAGATTGAATCGGCTGAAAGGCCTAGCGTGGAGTTGAGGATTCCCTATGGAGAAAGAAGAACTGCCTCCTGTGGACAATAGCTGTGCTCATGCCGGACAGCAAACACTTAAAAACTTCACTTACAGTCATATGCCTCTCAATTTCAAAAGGGGCTCCCAGATGTAATTTTAAATTAACTCCAAATCTCTGAAGCTATTGGATGTTTGTATAGTTCACTTTACTTAGCATCACTAAAGTCCCTTCCTGTCAGTGTCAGTAAGGGTTTAACCAAAACAAAACAAAACAAAACAACAACAACAACAAAAAAAACAAAGCCAGAATTCATAGGACATATATATGATCTGTCTTATAAAGAACTGGCTGACACAATAATGCAGGGTGGCTGTAGGTCTCCATGAAGGGCATTGAGGACTGCTGTCTGGTTGTGGACGTAAGGCAGTCTGAGTCCACACTCTGTCAATACTTTCGGGGAGTGAAAGTATTAGAGGGATGCAACATCATATTACTTTCAGAGTGGGAAAATATTTAGCCAGAAATGTTTAAAATAAACCACACTAAATTAGTGGCATTAAAGATGCATAGGTCAGTTTCATGTATATATAACGGAGTCCTGTTGGGTTGTTAAAAAGAAAATTACATTTGATTTTTATATCAATTTTTTGAAGCATGTAGTTCTTCAGTCATGATTCACAGAAGATTTTACTCTTTCTTTGTGCCATAGTGCATTTTTAAAACCTTCTATTTCTTTAATTAACAAAAAAGAGGGCATCAAAATGATGGAATATTATTTTGACAGAATTTTTCTGTTTTATGAGAACAATTTGAAAGTTAATATGAACATATAATTATCATATTTTTGTAATTTCTGAATATTAATTTAGGAAATTACACAGTGAGACAGAAATATAAAAATGAAGTCCACCAATATTTTTAAATATTTCATTTTGCTATTTTGTACATCTACTCATAATTATTATTTAAGTAAAGTGTTTGAGAAATCTACTTTCTTTATTATGTGCTTTTAGTGTCATTTTCGTACCATCAAGTTACATCTAATTTAAAGATAATTTCAACACCTTTCCTGGACCACAAAGATATGTTATATGCATCCTTTTCCATAATGACATCCAAAAATATGTGCTCCATCAGTTGCCAAAATGCTTAAAATTCTAATTATAAGAAATCTTGTCACAGAGTTTGCAAAGCCATTTAAACTTCTGAATGAGAAAGAGGGAAACTTGGAGGAAAAGCTTAAAACAGTAAAGCAATCAGCCTAGAAGACATATGTCTCCATCGTCAATTGTAGGGGGGAAAAAAGAATATGAAGGGAGAAAATTATCATCGACAGAATTCCAACAATATTAATCATGGAGAAAACGCAAATCTTTATCCAGCATTCAGGAAACTTTCCATAAATGACTAGATCTCAAATATTATAAGCCACAGTGGATCTCTCTTGTAATGACTCAACTCAGCTTTATTAGCTGTGGACAATCTATGGTATAAACAAATCAGCCTATCTATATTTCCATAAAATTTCACTATGGACATTGAAATTTGAATTTCATACTATTTCCCTTATAACAGTTTCTGTTTCTTTTTGAAACCCTCTTGCATTTCTTCCTGCTCTTCCTCCTCCTCCTCCTTCTTCTTCTCACTTAAATATGTAACATTATGAACCATAGACAATCTGATAGTGGGATAGATTTTGGCACTGGTGTGTAGTTTCCCATGTCTGAAGGGCCCAGCACTGGAACTTGATATCTACTCTAAAATTTAAATAGAAGTATAAGGCTACAAATAGACAACCCATTTTTTTAAAATTAAGAATGAGGAAACATGCACAGGGATGATAGGTCAGTATCATTTCTAATAATTGAGAGATTGAATATATAAGTAGGTACTGGCCAGAATGTGTAGAAAAATAGAACTCTGACCCAGAGTGGCAGGAAACTAGATCACTAGCTCTAGCAACCAGCACAGGAAGCCCAATAATAACTCTTACTAATAAGCCACTAATTTAGTGATGACCATATTAAATGCTTCTTTAATCCGAATCAGCTCCAAAATTGTCATGACTTGATTGGTAACTGACAACTTCCCTAATTTTTATCCCAGTTTCCAGTTTAGGTCAAACCAGAGAAGGCCAATTAGCCCCTTCCCTAACCAATCCCATAGGATGCTCTGCTTCTAGTCAGTCCACCAACAATTTCAATGAGAGTCACTATAAAATTCCCCCACTCCTCCGTCTGCCTTTGAGTCTTAGTCAAATTGCAAATAATGGTGGCTGACTCCCTTGCTATAGAAAACTAAATAAATAGCCACTGCTGCTCTTATTTGTTTGGTTTTCATTTATTTCCATGTAATTAAATTTTTGTAATACGTCCATTGCTAGAGTAATTTGTAAATAATTGTGATAAATCCATACCATGGAAATTAGCCGAGGGAGGAGACTACTATGGTAATTGCAGCCCAGTGAGACACATGTGAATTTATTTTACAAATTTATCATAGTATACTCTTTAAAACATGAAAACTCTGATGTTTTCAATATACTTGATTGCTCTATCCAACAATCATGACCAACATGAACATGCCAATTTCCCATTGGGGGAATTCTAAGTCCAGCCTGGGCTCTACCCTGTGTCCCTATTTTATGTCCCTCTCCAGTATTCACAGAGTAGAGAATCTATAGAGTAAGTTAGCAGGATGAGTGTGAATGTGTTTCTTTAATTTTGCAGCCAGATCTACAATGGCTTAGGTGTCACAAAGAAACAGTTAATTTTAATATTACGCTTTTATTAGATTAGATTCTCCAGTAGCCTGTTGATGGCAGGACTGTAGACCAATGCCCATCATTCAAAACTCAAGAGTTATAATACCTCATGGTTTGGTATTGTTACATTCAGAGAAGAAGCAGGTACAGAGAGTGGAGTAGGGTCGATACTTTAAGCATAGGTAGATTCTAATTTCAGATAGACAGAAAATACATTTCAGGACAAGTGTATTTCAAATATTGCACTGGACATACTTTTATTAAAAACTAGAGGTCCAGTGCACAGATTCTTACACATTGAAAGAAAATTAATTAGAAGGTGGCCAGTAGGGCAGGACTGGGAGAGATGGGCTAGACACACCCTGGAGCCAACCTCCCATGGTTCCTCCCTGGCCAGCCACATCTCGGGTGATGATGGGGTGAAAGGGCATCTGTAGAGTGAGCAGGGTCCCTCCAGGAGCTGGAGCCCCTCAGCCTGGCCTGTGGGGATCAAGCCAAAACCAGCAGTCCGACATCTCCCAAGAGGTTCTGGTGTATGAGAGGGCACTCTGAAAAGTTGCTGTCACTCAGCAGTTCCTGCATTGAGTATCTGCCCCCTGGGGATCAGTCGGTTGGCTAGTCAGCTGAATATATATATATATATATATATATATATATATATATATATATATATATATATATATATATATACATATATATAGACTGATATATATATATATACTGATACATAGACTGATATATAGACTGATATATAGACTGATATATATATATATATATATATATATATATATAGAGAGAGAGAGAGAGAGAGAGAGAGAGAGAGAGACTAGATGTCTGATGCATGAAAATTTGTGCAAGAGTAGGCCTTTCTTCCCCTGGCTGCCAGTATCGGCTTCCCTCCAGCATCCAGGACCCCACTGCATTCCTTCTCCGGCTATACACAGGCACCCAGGACCAAGACTGGCTTCCCTTAGGCCTCCCACAGGCACCCAGGACTCGGCTGGTTTCCCTCTGGCCCCAGCTTCATTAGGAAGGACATCTGGAATGACATCCAGAAGATGTCCAGTCTAATTAGCATATTATCCTTTTATCATTATAGATGGTCATATGAGTATGTGAAAAGCAAATCTGAGTGTCCTGTGTTTTTATTTGTTAAATCTGGCAGCTCTAGAAAGGAGGGTAGCACAGGTCCTTTTTTACCTCTTTTATTGCATATTTACAACAGTGTTGATATTCTCATTCTGGGCTATTTAGAGCTATACTGTTTAATTTCCTTGCTTTTATGAGATATCAGTTATTATGTATATATAAGTCCAGTGACTGAAACTCCAAAATGACCAGAACAACCAGTCTCTATGATGCACACTGTGGTGGCCAACCAGCTGGGATAGGGGTCCCAATTTCCCACCACATCCACAGCCACTCCCCTCTGCCAGCCCTGTTCCTGATCAGCTCCCCCACCTTGATTGGGGTTGGGGCTGGCTGGCCAACCTCCTGCAGTCCCTCCCTCTGGTTGGCCTGGCCCTGATTGGCCCCCATCAGGTAGGTCTGCCAAACCCTACCTGTGCACAAATTTATGCACATTCTAGTATTTTAATAGAATATTGATAGCCCTTCAATGTCCTTTCACATTAAGCACCTCTGTATCAGGAAAATATAAAATCAAAAAGATGAAGGGATTTCCACCAGATAGCTTTAATTTTGTTTTTAAAGAGGGATGGTTATATATTGAAGTGGGAGAAAAAGGAATAAGAAGATTGAAGATACTGGAAAAAGTTTGTAATTGTTGTCAAGAATGAATAAAGTTGAATGGAGAAATGTAAAACTAAATTAAGCACCTTTATAAACTAAAGTATAAAACAAAACCAACACATTTAGTGCAAACCTGCTATAACACACAGTGTAAACTGGGGCAATCCTATATAATAAAAGCCTAATATGCAAATTGATCAAATGGCAGAAGGATCTGTGGGATGACCAGTCGCTATGATGCGCACTGACTACCAGGAGGAATACACTCAATACAGGAGCTGTCCCCTGGTGGTCAGTGCACTCCCACAGGGGCAGCGCTGCTCATCCAGAAGCTGGGCTCATGGCTGGCAAGCACAGTGATGGTGGCCTGAGCCTCTCCTGCCTCCATGGCAGCACAAAGAAGTAGCAAGCCGAGTGGAAAGGTACAGCAAGCAAGTGGGCGATAAGGAGCGAGGGGTCCCGGACTGTGAGAGGGATGTCCAACTGCCAGCTTTGGCCCACTCCCCATGGGGCCTAAGCTGGCAGGCAGACATCCCCCAAGGGGTCCTGGATTGCAAGAGCGCACAGGTCAGGTTGAGGGACCCCCTCCTCCCCCAGTGCATTAATTTTGTGCACTGGGTCTCTGGTTAAGAAGTATTCATAATGGGAGTTGTACCTTTGTAATGGGGAAGTAGCCTGTATAGGACCAAAGGTCAGGAGAACAAAGGCACTAAGGAACAATCAAAAGCAGGCAGACACTAGAGGGCAGTCAGCCCTGGAAAGCAGGGAACACTGCTCACTGGTATTTAAGGGTCCCTTACCCCAGGCATGGCCTGCCCCTGCATGGCACACCTGAAGCTCATGAAGAAAGCCACAATCCTGATGCTGTGAAGTGTCAGAGACAGAGTTCAAGCCCACAAGAACAGTGGGAACTCGGGGGGAAATCCTGGAAAAGAAAGCCACAGAAGGGGAAGTCTCCATCCTACACCATAACCTCTCCTCAAATCCCCACAGGACGCCTGTGCTGTGCACATGAGGCAAAACCCTGGGAGCTTGAGGAAAGCACCATTTCCCACACAAGAGAAAACAAGCTTTAAGTTCAAATTCTGCCAACTTAGTGTGTTGGCCAAATTGTAAGTTTCCTACTGACCCGACCTATCAAAACCCATGCGCCCACCCACATTTGAGCTGTCCAACCAGTGATAAAATGGCATTTTTAAAGTTCTGAAAGAATTAAAATATCACAGAATTCTATGCCCAGTGAAAATATCCTTTAAAAAATCAGGGGGAAAATTTTACATAAGCAAAAATGAGAGACGCTGTCACCAGCAGACCAATGATTGATTCTTCAGCATGTGTAACAACCGGAAATGCACATGCACCTAATTAAAAAGCTTCAAAATACATGAAGCAAAGACAGCTAAAGGCTGGATAGACAAATTCTCTACCACAGCTGAATATTTCAGCACCCATATCTCAGGAAATCCTCAGCAATTGTAAAAAAAATCAGTAAGTATACAAAAAAAGACTTGAACCACACTATAACTCAATTATACCTGACAATTACAGAGCACCGTATTTAATGGCTTCAGAAAACACTTTTCTTTTTCAAGTGCACATGAAATGTTCACTGAGATAGACCAAATGTTGAGCCGTAAAACAAATCTCAATAAATTAAAAATTTTACAGACCTCAATAAATTAAAAACCTTACAGACCATGTTATTTGAACACAATTAAATTAAACAGAGCATTATAAGATTTCCAGAAATATGGAAAATCAAATAACACATCGCTAAATAGCCCTGATTTAAATAAAAGAATCACAAGGGAAATTAAAAACTATTCTAATGTGAATATTAATGAAAGCATAACCAAAGCATAGCCTACAAAGGAAATTATAGCTTGAGATGCTTATAAATAGAAAACTTTCAAAACCAATTAACTAAGTTTGCATGTCAACATCATCACTATTCAGAGAAATGCAAAATGCAATATAAAACCACAAGCAGATACTATTTAAAATCACTAGTTTGATTTAATTTAATAACATTAAACAAATTGATTAATTTTGTTTTGACAACTGACAATATCAATTATAGGTAAGTATATGAAGAAACCAGAACCCCTAAACATTGCTTTTTAAATCTGTATGGCAAATTTTTAAAGATAAATACTCACCCACCCAATGACCTTATAATTCCACTGTTAGCTATTTACCAAAGAGAAATAATGATGCATGTCTAAAAAAGGATATATGCAAGAATGTTGATAGCAATTCTATTTATAATACCCGAAGTGAGGACAAACCAAGTATTTTTCAGTAGAAAAATGGATAAATAAATTATTGTATACAATTGAATAGTTCTCAACAAGTGACAACACACAACAATGGATGACTTTCAGAAACATTGCATTGTAATGTCAATAAAGAAGTGAAGTAGACACACATGGGAGATAGAGATTTGCTGAAAATCATCTTAGTGGAAATGCTCTGTCTTAATCAGGTGCTGTTACCAGTTTCAAGAAAACAAAATTCTGCTTGATGCAGATTTACTGACTTCCCATATCTCGGAGCTTGTACCTCCTTTTCTGCATAGCCCATTGACTTAGGGCTCTAGTCTGTCTTTTCCTGTTCATTCCACATATACTTCCCCACCCCGTCTCAACATCACAACCAATGCAGACACCTAGGTTCAGAGACATCTTCTCCAGAAATATATCTATATTCAAGAGTGAGGTGAAAAAAGTAGAAGTACTGCATAGCATCTAAGAATATGTCTTGACTATAAGTCTATACACCTGTACACCAGCCAACAGAAAGAAGGAAAAATAATAGGAATGGTAACAGTAGTGATAGTTAACTTTTATTGACCTTAGTATGTGACAAGTATTTTCTAAGCACTCTGCATAAATACTATCACTGAATCCTCACAACGGTCCTGTGAAGTAGTTATGAACATAAGTGATAAAAGGATAAATATCCCAAAGATAATAGCTAATGAGTGGTGTGACCAGGAGTCGTGACTTGGCATCTAGCCCTAGAGCCTATGTTCTTAACCCTCTATGCTCTCAATATGTCAGTCCACTGTCTGTGACAGGCACTGGTCATGGGTGACTATTACATTTTAATTAAATTAATTAAAGTAAAATTAAAAACCAATTTTTCATTACAGTGGGTACATTTCAAATGTTCAGTAGGCATATGTGACTATGGTTACCATATTGGAAGGTTTGGATATAGAACTTTACCTAAAATGTAACATAAGACCCCTCACAAATCACAGCCTAACTTCTTCATTGAATCTAGTTTCGTGGTGCAAGTAAGATCACATTAATGCACAGCCCTGCCCTGTCCATGAAGGACCTTGCCTCCTGTTCATGTCCCTCCACATCCCGAAGGGGCTTCCCAGGTGCTGCTGATGGATTCACCACCCTGAAGTTGCCACTGATTTCATGGGGGCACCACTAACTCCCAGTCTGCTAACCTTGAGAGGATGGAGTGTAGGTCAGATTTAGAGAGGAGGGGAAGTGAGAAGTCTATAACGTTACCATCTTTGTATAGTATTCTGTCAAGTCATCTTAAAACAATATTCTTAGATTAAATGTACTTCAGAATCAATATCTCCTTTTCTTTCTGAAATCTTTCTCCCTTTCATTTTGTATTTGTTCTCCTCTCTCTTTTTTTTCTCTCTCTCTCCCTCCCTCTCCCTCTCTTCATTTATTTTGTTATTGCTTCTTTCAAGATTAAATTATAAATATCTGCATACTATGGGCCCCGTGCACAAAAATTTGTGCACTCGGGAGGTCCCTCAGCCCAGCCTGTGCCCTCTCGCAGTCTGGGACCCCTCTGGGGATGCCCACTTGCTGGCGTGCCTGGTCAGCCTGAGTGAGGGGCTGATGGCTGTTTTCAGGCTGGCTAAGCTCCCCAGTGTAGACCCTTACCCCATTGGGGTGTGGCCAGCCTGGGTGAGGGGCTGAGGGCCATTTTCAGGCTGCCCACATCCTCTTCAGGTTTTGGGTCCCTACTGGGGTGCCTGGGCAGCCTGGGTGCAGGTATGAGGGCCATTTTTAGGCTTTCAGGCTGCCCACAGTTCCCATTGAACCAACGTCCCAGCAAGGCTGGTTAGAAGTGGGTTTCTGGGGTTTATTTATCTTCTATAATTGATACACTGTTCCTTTAAGCCGAGGCCTAGGCAGGTAACGAAGCCTGCTGTTTGCTTCAGCTCCGAGGCTTCTATAATTGAAACAATGTTGCAAATATGTTGCCTGGAGCACAGAGAGGCCCAGCCGGCCAGCAGACAGTTTACTCCTGGTGCAACGGAAGCCTCTGTTTACTCTAGCTCCATGACTGCCGACCTCCATCTTGGCTGGGTTAATTTGCATACAGCTACTCTGATTGGCTGGTGGTCATGGCTTAGGCGTTCCTGAAGAAATGGTCAATTTCAATATTACTCTTTTATTAGATTAGATTAAGTATTTCAACATGTAAATGCAAAAGCCAAACATATTTATCTGTATTACCATTTCACCAGTTGTCCCAATGTGCACTATCACAGTATTTGTTGAGAGTGACACGTGTGTGTGTGTGAGTGTGTGAGTGTGTGTGTGTCTCAAAATCCAATAAGGGATCTCACTTTGCTTTGCCTGCCACATCCCTTTAGCTTCCTCTAAACAGCGGTTCTCAACCTGTGGGTCAGAACCCCTTTGGGGATCGAACAACCCTATCACAGGGGTTGCCTAAATAAATCCTGCATATCAGATATTTACATTATGATTCATAACAGTAGCAAAATTACAGTTATGAAGTGGTGTTACAGAAAAACCGAAGAAGAACCAAACAACGCTTAGAGAGATGGAGTTACATTTATTACGTGCAGACCCAGAGGAAAATGTTTCTCAAATTCTGAGTGAAATTACACAGCAAGTTTCCTGTATTTATATGATTTGACCTTCTTTGTCTCCCAAATATGGTTTTTTCCGGTTCCCTTTGCAAGTTCTTAAAGGGCCCTATGTGCTAGGGCTTTGTGATCTCAACCAAAGGCTTGGCCTGATGCCAGCACTGATAACTTCGTCTGGAGAAGGTTTAATGGCCTCTCTGAAATGGGAGTAGTATTATTTTCCTTATTATTTAAGGCAGCAAGCATTTACAGAAGCCAGAAGTAGCAGGGTTAAAATTTCAAAGTTTTTATATAAGATGGATGCATCAGTGGCAACGAGAATAATTTTATAGTTGGGCATCACCACAACGTGAGGAACTGTATTAAAGGGTCATGGTTTTAGAAAGGTTGAGAACTACTGCTCTAATATGTGACTTTCATGACACCAACATTTGCAAATAGGCCAATTTTCATTTGAAGTGTTCTTTCGTATGCTTGGATTTGTCTTGTAATTAGATATTTCAGTTTAACCCATTATTGATAATATTAACTTTGTGCATGTGGATAAAATAATATCCACTAGCTACCTCCATGGAAAGGTATATTCTTCCTTTATAATTCATACACAGAATTTATGGTGATAATTTTGGAGTCTCTATTAAAATGAGTTGACCCACAATTTTTTACCAAATCATTTAGAAGCAGTTGATAATGCTTGTTTAAATCAATTATTATAGTGATTGTATAATATTTCTGTCCTTTCTTCTATATTGAGTAGCATTCTTCTATACAGAGAAAACCTTCATTTTTTTTCTTCACTATCTTTATAGACTCACTAGGGGCCTGGTGCACAAAAATTTGTGCACTCAGGAGGTCCCTCAGCCTGACCTGTGCCCACTCCCAGTCTGGGACCCCTCAGGGTATGTCCACCTGCTGGCGTGCCTGGCCAGCCTGGGTGAGGGGCTGAGGGCCATTTTCAGGCTTTCAGGGTGTCCACAGCTCCCATTGAACCAATGTCCCAGCAAGGCTGGCTGGAAGCAGGTTCTGGGGTTTATTTATTTTCTATAATTGAAACACTGTTGCTTTAAGCCAAGGCCTAGGCAGGTAACGAAGCCTCCTGTTTGCTTCAGCTCCGTGGCTTCTGTAATTGAAACAATGTTGCTTTAGTAGAAGCCCAGCCAGCCTAGGCAGACAGTTTCCTCCATCGCTGGTGCAACAGAAGCCTTCTGTTTGCTTCAGCTCTGTGGCTTCTATAATTGCAACTATGTTGCCTTGAGCAGAGAGAGGTCCAGCAGGCCTATGCAGACAGTTTACTCCTGGTGCAACGGAAACCTCTTGTTTGATCTAGTTGCATGGTGGTTGGCCTCCATCTTGGGTAAAAGATTGTGGGTCAACTCATTTTAATAGAGACTCCATAATTATCACCATAAATTCTGTTTATGAATTATAAAGGAAGAATATACCTTTCCATGGAGGAAGCTAGTGGATATTATTTTATCCACATGCACAGAGTTAATATTACCAATAATGGGTTAAACTGAAATTGTGTGCTTCCTGTACCAGAACCACTCAACATGGCAAAAGAAAAAAAAAAACAAAAAACAACAAAAACAATTTAAGTGGAATCTAATTACAAGACAAACCCAAGTTTCCAAAAGAACACTCCATCTTGGCTGGGTTAATTTGCATACAGCTTCTCTGATTGGCTGGTGAGTGTGGCTTAGGCATCCCGGAGAAATGGTCAATTTCAATATTACTCTTTTATTGGAGTAGATATTTTTATTTAATACTAGAGGCCCAGTGCATGAAATCCATGCACTTGGGGGTTAGGGGGAGCCTCAGCCAGGCCTGTAACCTCTTACAGTTCAGGAGCCCTCTGCACTCGCCAGCCATGAACTTGTCTTCTGGCTGACAACACTCCTCCTGTGGCAGCACACTGACCACCAGGGAGAGCTCCTGCATTGAGTGTCTGCCCCCTGCTGGTCAGTGCATGTCATAGTGACCAGTTGTTCTGCTGCTCAGTCGATTTGTATATTAGCCTTTTAATTTTTTAATTTTTTTTAAGGGAAAAAAAAGAAACTTTTTATCTTTGGCCTTTTTAACCATCTCATACAAACCAACTACTTATAGTACAGCTAAGTACATACACAAAAAGTTACTGTAATGCTCAGAATAAGATTTTTTTGTTGTTGTTTTTGCTTTTTTTTTTTTTACAAGGTTTTTTTTCTCTTTTGAGATTATAATGAACATGGTCACACCACAAATAAAGTCAGAAGTAGTACAGAGATTGCTCCAAAGGCTGGTTTGGTCATCCCAAGATCATTAAAAATGGCTGACCCCTAAAAATATGTACAAAAATATAAAATGTAAATAAAAAATACAAAGAAATTTTTCTTTTTAAAGTACTTTTAAGAAAAAGAGCAGGGCCTTGGAAGTTTTGGTTCTTTTTTCCTCCCCTGTGGCAAATTCACGTTGTGGTGTTGGTTGGGTGGTGGAGTGTGTGTCACCTGCAGGTGGCGCTGCGCAAGGTGGGTGGGTAGGCAGGCGGGCAGCAGTCTCTACTGAAGGTGACCATGTTTAGATTCTGAGACGGGAAGTGAAGGGCGAATAGGTCACGGAGGCCTTTAACTTTTTCTTTCTTTCTTTTTTTTTTTTTTTTTTTTGACGTCTAGTCATCCTCATCGGTCTTCTGCTTCTTGGTGTCAACACCATCATCCTCATCATCTTCAGCCGCCGGTTTGCCTGTAGCTGCCTCAGCCTCCTCATCTTCATCTCCACCCTCTTCCTCACCATCATCTCCTCTTCTTCATCTACCTCATCCTCAGCCTCCTGCTCCGCATTTTCCTCATTAGCGTTCCCGTTCGCAGGCGCATCTCTTCCACTCCCTGCCTCCTCCACAGCTTCCTCCTCCTCCTTTACGTCCTTGGTGGTGATCTCGGAGCTGGTGTCCAGGGCCGTGTCTGACATGGTGGTCCTATGCAGAGGATTTTTTTTTTAAAGTAAGAGTTGGAAGACTCTGGGGAAGAAGCTGCCGGAGTTCGGGGCGGAGGTGGTTGTAGCGAGCCGAGAGGGAGCCACAGGAACAATGCAAAAATGGCTTTTCAGAGCGGCCGGTGGTAGCCTTTTATTATATAGGATTTTTTATAATTCATTAGTGTCATTTTCTTTCAATAGGATTCAAAAGACAAAACTGTAAAAGTGTACAATGAGAATTAATCCCTACCTTCTCTTTTCCACCTCCACCCCACCACCTCCCCCATCTAGCTCATGGAGCCATTTCAATATTATCTGTTTTTTTTTCCTTTTGTGTTTATTTTTAAATAAAAGTCCTCTTTTTTTTACACAAAATCTCCAAGTATATATGTATGCATGTATGTGTGTGTATGTGTGTATCTTGTTTTTAAAATTTAATGGTATCTCTTAAATCTCTACATGTAAGTTGATAGATATTATTCTTCCTTTGCTCTTTTAATACTGGATGTGTTTTATAGTTCTCTTTCTGTTTTTTAAATAACATTTTGCTGTTTGATAGATGCCACAATGAATAACTTTGGGCAGATGATGTTTTATATTTCTGGAGGAGTATTTTCAAGGTAAAGTATCAGAAACGGCAGCACTTGGCCAAATGGTCGATGCCTTTATAGTTTTTTCAGACACTTTCGCATCCTCCTCATGTGGTGGTCTCACCTCTCATCCTCATCAACAATGCAGGATAATGATGATTTCCACTCCAGTTCCTGAGTTGTCAGCCTTGTATGTGTGCCATCTGAGAAGAGGTGGTGTCTCCTGTTCCCACAGTTTACATGTCCACAGATCACTGAAGTTGAATACCTTTTTATAGTTAAAGCATCTGTGTATATTTTCCTGTACATTTTTTGTTCATGCTTTCTCTCCTTTTTTGTAGTTATTAATCTTTTGATTTGTCCTAATACATTCATAAGGTTATTAATATTTCTTTTTTCCTAAAGGGTTATTGTTATTTTGACGGTTTCTTATGTATTTGAGAGCTAGCTTTTTATATTAGACACAAATTGAAAATATTTTCTCTTAGAATGTCATTTATCTTCTTGACAGTGCTTATTGTTTATACACACACATGCACACAGATACATACAGAAACTTTTCTTGTGCTTAAAATTATCAAATGTTTCACAGGAATTCCAGACCATTAATGGTATGCAAGCATCTAAAGTGGATCTCTAAATCCAAGGGACGCGGCTTTGCACAGCAGAAGCAGACATTCAGGTTAAATTTAGAAAGATGGGAAGGATAAACGGGCGTATGTAAATAAGGTTCTTAGTATGTTAGAGAAGTTTGGACCAAAGGTAGAACTCAGTGCGTGGAAACCGTTTGTGAGTGATCGTAATGAGAATTAGATCATTAAGGGGGAAAAGATCTGTGCACACCTTAAAATTAAGGACCCAGGCATTGATCTTTGCAGCCTACATATCCAACACTTGCAACATCCTCAGCAAATACCTTCAGCAGTGAGTTGTTTTAATCTAAAATGCAACAATAAGGAGGAATCATATCAGTGAAGCAAAAATGTTAACTGTACTAATTTACATACATCCGTGTACCTTTACTTTTAAGTAAGTTTGTTTTCTTGGAAGTTCAGTACAAATTTTACTTTAAAAAATATCAATCACCACATTGATTAAACTGGACATGCAGAGAGCAAGGTTATGTTCTTTTAACAATAGAGTGTTTCTCACATGTATCAGGGCAGGGGCCTTGAAGAAAGCTGTTGTTTTTCTTTATTCCCACTGCACTGACCTTTGTAAATGCTTTCCAGAGACTGTCAGTACATACTAAACTGGTGGATCGCTCAGCCACCATCTTATCCCTAGCGATGTGAGCAGTCACCTAGAGCTGAGCGCCTGCTCATGTCCTCCTCGCCTTTCTCCTGAAAGTCAGGCTCATTTCCTGAGGACGCAGTAGGCAGATGCACTAGTGAACAGTGTGTGTTATGGAGAATTGGCTCCGAGGGGTGATTTCATGGAATCCCTTTAGCTTCTAAAGGCAAGTGTGTGACTTTTGAGAAAAAAGAGAAAAGAAACTTTTGTTCCATTGTGATTGAGTTTCCTTTTGGTCAAGTGTATGCATTCTTGCACAGCTGGCCCTCAGACCATTTCAAGATACAATCAGCACAAATACAAGTATCTGCCAGCTGAGCTCACAAGCCAGAGAAAATCAAAGGACACCTGCCTGTCAGACGGTTGCTTTTGTTCCTCCATTGGCTGGGTTTCTGCCTGATAGAGTTCACTGCTGTGCTCAGCTGGCTCTTCTGTCCTTTCAGCATGCATTATAGAGGATAAACATAGGATCCACCAGTCCTGACAGCCTTCAACAGAGCACGACAGAGCATGCTTCAGCCCTTCATGGACATGAGAGAGGCTGCCCCTTGCTGCTGGCTCAAATGTCATGCCCAATAAAAGGCAGTGCAGAGAAAGAAGCTCCTGCATGTCAGTGTTAGCAAGCCCTGTCACTCCAGACATCCACAGCTGCAAAGTCTTACCTTGGCAGACCAGACCTTATTTCACCAGACCTCACTGTTCCAGTGGTAAATGGATAAAAAGGGAATAGACCCGGACACTCATCATTTTGAAAACCGTTCCTCTATTCGCATGGGCCATGCTGCTAAAGAAACAGCTCTCACTATGCAACTCATATTTTATTCTTTCTATGAACAAATGGAGATTCAAGAATGCGATTGCATTGTAAAGGTGTTGATTGATTTGTTGCCAGTATTTTCATCAAAGTGGGGCTATGTTTTATTCAGGGCTACGTCCCTGAGATCTAGAGAGGATCAATACCTGTTTCCAGCTGATGCCTAGAAATGTTTACTGAGTGGATCTCAGAGTGTGGGGTCTGGACCCACAGAGTCATCACCACTTGGGAACTGGTTACAGGTGCAGATTCCTGAGCCCCTCCCAATGTGACAGGTCAGAAATGTGAAGTGCAGCCCAGGAACCCATGTTTTAATACGTTCTTCAGGTGATGCATGCTTCACTGTGAGAACATGGGTTTACTATAAGGAAAGGCAGCAAGGAGAAAGGGGCTGGGTGGATGTCTGCCAGGTCACATCTTGAGATGCAGACGTTAGCATCCCTTTCAGGGACCAGCTCTCTGGAAGCTCTCTCTAACTCCTCTGCCCAGGCCAGCCTACTCGCAGGTGAGCTGTACCTTTCTGGTACCCCCATATTCCCTTGTTATCTAATTATTTTACTACCTTAGCCAAAGTATATTGACTGCTCATGTACATGTTTTGGCTCCCATACAAGGCTATCTGGACCACTCTGTTAATCTTTGTAATTTCAACACTAGTACAGTTTACAGAGCACCACGGGCATGTGTATTTGCTGAATGAATGGATGATGAATGAGTCTGCACTATGTTCCTTTGTCAATATGCATGTCCACAGTCATATCCCTAGTGTTTGGTGCCAGAAGGATGTGAAAAAGCAGAAAGAGAAGTATACTTTTAAAATTACTTCATAGAAAATATAAGAAGATGCCAGTACATATTTTTTAAAATATGCTTTCCCCCAAAAAAAAGTAATGATCTATAAGAAATACTCAAAATGATGGAGACACATTCTCCTTCAAACATATGAAAAGACACAGTAAGTCTGTTGATAACTGTTTATAACATTCCCTCTATGAGTTTGCTGGGGCTATTAGAACAAAATACCACAGAAGTGTCATTTAAACAGCAGAAATGTATTATCTCTCAATTTTGGAAGTTAACTTTCAGGTGTTGTGAGAGTTAGTTTCTTCTGAGGGTCTGAGGGAAGGACTGTGTCAGGTCTCTCTCGGCTTGTAACTGGCCATCATCATATTCACGTGGCATTCTCCCTGTACATGTAGGGGTTCAAATTTCCCTTTTTATATGGACACCATTCACATAGGATTATTGCCCCCCCCCAATTGTTTCATTTTAACTTGAGTACCTCTGTAAAGATCCTCTCTCTAACTAAGGTCATAGTCTGAGTTACTGGGGGTAGGACTTCAACATATGGATTTTAGGAAGACATAGTTTAACCAATAACATACCTCAATGGTTCTCTTGGCCTTGGAATATCCAAGGCCTGGGAAGAAAAAAGTAGCAAGACTCAGAGTTTGCTTTTGTGTAGAAAAATGTCAGAACTTGCTTGTCCTTTTTTCCCTGACAGAAAGCATCAGCCCCCTGAACTCCCCATGTGGCTGGTATTCGAGGAGCTCCTAGAACCATGAGCCTCACTTGGCTCTCCCCTGGGATCCAACTCTGTGGGCTTCTGACATCAGTGCCAGCCACTATCCATGTCTTTCTATTAGCCCACAGGCCAGTGTTTCTCAAAAATGCATCAGCTCCATTCTCACTTCTGCATTCATGCCTCCTCCCTGTCAGCCCTCAGGGCTCCTCCCTGACTTGATTCTACCCTCCTTCCAGCAGGCAGCCCTGGGAAGAGCAGGTTGGTGCTGGGCGCATGGCCCTCGGAGCCAAGCTTCCTGGGAGAGACTCTGGCTTGTCTTGCTCTAACTATGAGGTCTTAGCCAGTTTACTATGATATTCAGTTTCCTCATCTGTAAGATGTGGGTGCTGATGGGAGCAGCCTGCTGGGTTCCTGTCACAAGTACATGTTTAGGTGCCAGTGCCTGTGCCTGGCAAAGCTCCAGAGAAGCACTCGAGGCTGCTCGTCTGCCTGCCTGTTGTCCTGGCCAGACCTCAGCATGCTGCTGCACTCAGGCCAAAGTGAACTTCAGGTCCACATCACAACTTCTAAAAGGCAGACTAATGTTACAGAGGCATGCACATGGTGACGAAAGCTTTATTTCCTCCTGAAAACTTTCTATTAATTCAAGGGCGCATATGAAAATCAATGTCATTTTAGAACAGAAAAAATAATGTCATAAAGTTTTGCTATTTAATGAGAACCTATTAATCAACAGATTGTATACAAATTCTTTTAAATTTTAAAGCAGTCCTGCAGGGGAGACTTCAGTGCAGAGGAAAGCAAGGATTTGCAGTCAGAAACCCTGAAGGCTGCACTGTTGGTCAGACGACAAAGCTAGGATCTGCAACCAGTCTGTCGAATGCAGCCCTTGATGCTTACATCACCCTAAAGAGTGTTTGCTGGTTTTTCTTTCTTGTTTGTTGTGTTTTGCTGTGTTGCCTGTGTTATATTATGATGGTTTGTTAGAGAGCCCAGTGCCATCCAGTGTATGGATGGACCTGTTTGCCTCCAAAGCCTTTGGTCAGAGTAGCAACTGGTGTCCTGTAGAATGAACAATTGTTCCTCAAACCACATAATTAACAACTTACTCTCTTCATTATTTTTATTATAATTTTTATTATAACAGGACATAATTCTGTCAGATAAATAACACCGTGCTTATTCACCTTTGCTTCTGTATATACTTTCTCTCCCTACTGAGACTACCTGCTTTTACAATCAAGGATTACGTCCTGTTTTTTTTCTCACCATAGTGCTTTATGAAAGGTATGAAAAACAAAGTTAAAAACAAAACTAAAAACATATAGGTACTTCTGTGCTTATTTTCTACAACTAGATTTGACAGGTCTTCTAAGATACTGGTTAGTTACATAGGTAAAACCAATACACCTCAATATACTAATAGAATAAGACTCTATAATATATGTGTAAAGATGAATCACCATCATCCGCACATATCCCCCTGCCTCTATTGGGTTATTCACATATGGTACAATCCTGCTGTACCTGGTCCTAGCATCCAAGCAGACATTACTAATCAATCCTGGAGCTTCTGCTGGGGTCAGATGCAGACTCTGACAGTTTTGCAACACAGCTCTCTGGGTAGTCACTACCAATCTATTTGAGGTGACCTGTGAAATGAAGCCAATTCCACATCCCATGTAGTTTTGAAAGTGGAGAACATAAAACATTTAGGAAGAGGAATTATTGCACTAGGTGGTCAGCAGAGATATGTGGTCTGGGAGTCCCCCAAGTGGCCACATATTCACATTCTCTTGCTTCGGTTGTGGTAAGATTAGCCTTGATTTAAAAATTGTTAGTGCTGGAGAGATGAAAATGTGTTCAGTAGTTGCTCAGGAGGCTCTTTCTTCGTGACACTCTGCTCTTCAGGCTTTCCATTCCTTCGTGATTTGACAAAGGCTCTATCCCAGGCCTCTTAAAGCAGCCCAATTTAATCATTCCCAAGGAAGGAGTCCAGATATTGTTTTGTAAAAATCACTGCCAAGGTGAATTCAAATGCACAGTGGGGATGGAAAACCAGTATGCCAGGATGTTTGCTGATAATAGCGCCACTGAAAAAATATGCCTCCTCAGACTTTTCAAATGAAGGCTCTTGGAAAGCAAAAATTCCTAGCAAACTTCCACATTTCGTATATAACGGTAGGGTTTTAGGCCATTCACATCCCATGGTAATCCTTGGGTTGCCCACATGGATGGCCGGTCTCCCAAAAATCACCTCCCCCCACCCGACTACACTGCATCTGTGAGATGGGAACTCATCACGTGGTAATAAAAGCAAATATCACAATAAAGAGTCACAATTTTTTTTCACTCCCTATGCTTACAATAGATTATATTCTAAGCATGCAATAGCATTATGTCTAAAAAACAAATGAACAAAAAACAACTGTACATAATTTTAACTAAAAAATACTTTCTTGTCTGGCTCGAACTCCAGTAGGGGGCATGCAAGGAGGCAGCTGATTAATAATTCTCTCTCAGCATTGATGTTTCCCTTTCTCCCTCTCCCTTCCTCTCTCTGAAATCCATAAAAATATTTAAGAAAAAACGAAAAAACACTTAGCTGCTAAGGAAAGCTAGCCACCATCTGAGCCATCCGTAAGTCAGGCCTAGTGATTCGGCTGGTGGAGGGTCTTAGCCTCAAATTATAAGAAACACAACATCTGTGAAGCACAATGAAGTGAAGTTCAATGAAAAGAGGTGCCTAAATAGGTATTTCCACATGTCATGTGGAGTCTTTTCACTCCTGTTAGAAACTATTTGCCCAGAGGGAAAAATAATTGTTTCACATTCACAGATTTTCATACGGTGCTTCCTTCAAAATTGCTGCTGTGTTTCTCAGGATGTTTGCTGCTGTCTAGTCCCCATGAAATTTTACTGCTTTTGGTTTGTTACTTAGGCATTTCTTTTCCTAAGGAACATCTTGAAGCTTTTATGAAGAGTAACTTTTAGAAAGCTGTATGAAAAATTTTTCCTCCCTGGTACAAAATGTACAGAGCTGTTGTAGTTGTTTTGCATTTTTGTAAATAAGAGTAAATCGCTCCCTAGATTTAGTCATGACTCCCTAAGGCAATGATGTTGCTTTTCTCAATAGTGGCTCCCGAGCCCTTGCCCCTCTCCCCTCGCCACGGTCCCCTCCCCCACCCCGACCCCATGAAATAATAGGATTGAGGGCACTAACAGAAAGCAATACAAATTCAGGCCACAGAAATAGGGGTGCAAATCTAGGTGTGGACCCTTTCTTACTGGCTTTGCTCATAGCACTCCTACCTCACCACTAATTTCACTTCAAGATACCCTAATCTCATCTTCTACTCTAATGCTCAGAGATAAAGTTCTAATTACATTGCTCTCTGTAATCTTAATGTTGGCCTCTTCCCCTGATTTGATCCATCTTTCACTGTCTTGCCCTTGCCCCTGAAATGCTTGGACCAATGTCTGAGCTTGAAATCCACAAACGCTACTTATCAGGGTTCTTTTCCCTCCCTGGTCCACAATGATTAACTAACATTTATGAGAACATGAAGAACTGAATAAAGAACTGCAGATTTTGGAATGGACTCAGAAACATAGCTAGAGCAGTAAAAGTCAACAGCAGATATTGAAGAAGAAAAAAAAAAACAGAGTAAATAATGTGGAAATTATTTTACCTAAATATGAGATAGGATTTGTATTAGGTCCAACCAATCCATGGCCGTGGTGCTTTTCCTTATCTTTATCCCAATAGAATTCCAACAATTGCTTGGGGCTGAATTTATAGAGCCCCTGAGAGAAATGACTGCTTACAACCAGAAGTGTTAAGTAGAGGCTGCAGGAAGTCCTGCAACCCAGGTCTCCTTAGTTTGGAAATGCACTAGAGCCCGTGGTTCTCAACCTTCTGGCACTTTAAATATAGTTCTTCATGTTGCAACCCAACCATAAAATTATTTTCATTGCTACTTCATAATTGTAATGTTGCTATTGTGATGAATCATAATGTAAATATCTGATATGCAGGATGGTTTTCGGTGACCCCTGTGAAAGGGTCATTCGACCACCAAAGGGGTTGAGAATCACTGGAGACTGTCCTGGGCTTGGAGGCAGTCTGGGGGCAAACCCTAACTCTGACACCTTCTACTTGACCTTGTGATAGTTGATAAAAATCTCCACATGATTCTCAAGGAAATTCGTCCAAGAAAGTGTACAATAGCTGTATAAGTCCTGTGTCACAGTGCCTAGCCAAGGGACTCAAAGTCTAAGACAGCACCTGTGGTAGGAGGGTACCAGACATGGCATGGCCCCACAGGAGGCACTATCTTATACCGAGGGCTAAGGTTTGTCAGAAAATATTAACCCTCACCCAGAGTTAGCAGGGCAAAGACAGGGAGAGCACCTCTGAGTAGTCCACACTTCAAATGCAGATGCCCAAAATCTAGACTCTTGGAATTATACATAATTTTGTTCAAGACTGGGAGACTTAGCAGGCAAGAGTTGCCAACTTAGCTTCTCAATGAGACTGTGCAGCTTTTGTCTCCGTGTTGCTTATGTGCAAACTGGTGAAAGTATGAAGTATAAGACTTTATTTCTTTGCAGAAAATAACCCTGAAAAGAAAGTCAGCTGCTAATGTTTGCAGTGGCAATGAAGAGAAAGGACTGATTCTTACCCAGAAAATAGCTTTATAAATTGTTTTGAATCTATATTTATAGAACAGTTCAGAATATGTCTATAGGGTTCAACTACATTTTCCAATTATATTTACAGCATCTAAGGTTGAAATTACATGCAGCAGTATATGCAAATGTGGGGAATTTAGAATATTATAGAACATTTTTTTGTAAATGACAAGGGTGTGCTCTAGTTCAACTCATTATGGCTGAGGTATAAAGAAACCATGCACTGAAGCCCAGCTTTAGGAGTGCAGCTGGTTCAGCAATATCACAGCGTCTGTGATGGTCAGAGACCCAGCGGGGAGAACACGGAGAGAAACAGCCAGGTGCCCAGGCACTGGCCACAGTGGCATTTGCTGTTCTTCACAATTATGCCTCTTAAATGACGCCAAAATAATTTTCTGAAAATAAATGGTAAATCATTCAAATGAGTTATTAAATAACAAAAACAGTCAAATGAGTTATTAAATAACAAAAAAAAAAAACACAGATCAAATACATTCATCATGATTCCAAGGTATAATGTGTCATCATGTCAATTCTTTCTCTCTCGAGGTTGGATATTTAATGAGGCTAATTACTTGATAGATGATGCAGGATAATCCTTTGTGCAGAAATATTATTGATGTCTCCAGCTGTCTTTCTTACTGGGCACTAAGGGGATTGATTATAACTAGTTTGCAGTTCAGGCTGGATAACCCAGGAGGACATTGAATTGTGGCAGCTGGTGTCCCAGAGGCTGAGAAAGACTGTAGGTGAAGTTGACTTGTGAAGTTCCAGAGATGTAATCCACAGGACAGGGCGAAAAGAAAGAAGTTATCACTGACAAAGCAGTGGTAGGAGAAACAGGGTGTGTGTGGCGACTGCCAGTACAAAGTTAAATAGTCTTCACCCCATGAATTTGCTTGCATGTGGTCAGGAGCTGACAAACCAGATTAGGACTTTCTCTTGACATGCTAGGATGAGAGTGCTGCTCAGTAATCTTAAGTCAACATCATCACATTCTCAGAGTTCGTGGTCCAAGACATTGAAAAATTCATTTAGAGAACTTGGAATACTGGGTTCCACGGAGCCCCATCCAGATCCTAGCTGTTCACACAATTCTATCCTCCCTTTTAAGGGGCACAAAGTACTCTCTATTGCATCATCTAAACTAATAAAAGCGAAATATTAAAATTAACCGTTTCTCCGAGACAGGGTAAGCCACGCCCACCAGCCAATCAGAGCAACTGTATGCAAATTAGCCCGGCCAACATGGAGGCCGCCACTCTCGGACCTGAGTAAACAGCCCTTTCCATTGCAGCAGGAGCGAAAGTGAAGCTGCGCCCCTCAGCTCAGCTCCGATTAACCTGCCTCTAGCAAAACACAGCTTTGAAACATTGTAACAATCATAGAATCCTGCGGAGCTGAAGGAAAGAGCAGCTCGGGCCTCACCAGTAAAAGTAACAATTGTTTCATTATAGACGCTGCGAGGTGAAACAGAGGAGGCTTCCTTAGTAGTTAGTAGGCTGCCTTAAAGGAACAGTGTATCAATTATAGAAGATAACCCCAGGCCTTAAAGGAACAGCATCAATTATAGGAGATAAATTTCAGAAACCTGTGTCCAGCCAGCCTTGCTGGGACGTTGGGTCAATGGGAGCTGTGGGCAGCCTGAAAGCCCCTCACCCAGGCTGGTCAGGCACGCCAGCAGGTGGGCATCCCCCGAGGGGTCCCAGACTGCGAGAGGGCACAGGCCGGGCTGAGGGACCTCCCGAGTGCACAGAGTGGCTGCAGGGCGGGACAGCGCAGGACCCAGG
>PVJC01002401.1:53272-80057 GCA_004026665.1 Murina feae | reverse complement strand
GTAACGTCGTCTCTCTGAGCCTCAGTTTCCTCATCTGGAGAGCTTGTTGGTAATAGTACTTCCTGGGTGGCCCCGTTGGCCTTGGGCTTTCCTCTCTGAAAAATAGTTTTGTTTTTTCAAAAGTTTGGAGGCTAAGAAATGGGCCTTCGCGACAGTTTTCATGTCATCCCGCCCCTGCCCTTCTTTCTTCCTCTTGCTCTCCCTGGTCAGTGTCCCTCGGAGGACCAGGGCTGTGATGTTGAGATGACTGGGCTCCCTGATGGGGACATGTAGCAGTCAGGGTGCACACTCCCCCCCCCCTAATTTGGCTTGGATGTCAAGACCGATGGTGCCACACACACACAAGGGGCTGTGGAAGGGTTTAATACTCTCCTGAGGAGGCTCTCTGCGGGGAGAGCAGGGCAGGCTTCCTCATCTGGCCCCATGGTGGCGTGAGAGCAGGGAAAGGAGTCTGACCTGGGTTGTATTGCGGGGAGGCGGTGGGGCTGGCGTGAGGGTTTGCCTGGCTGCATTCTAGCCGGTGCCAAGGAGGGAGCACCTGGGCCTTCTCATCAACTTGCTGGGACCAGGGCCTGAAAGGGAAGAGGGAGGAAGGGAGGCCTAAACGCTGTCAGCAGTCAAGCACTACAGTCCATTTCTATGCTACTCACAGAACAGAGTTGGAAATCAGTGGGTGTGCAGACAGGTGCTGCCCGTGGGTTCAATATCGTGGCCGTTCTCCCCCGTGTGGGGCGCCAACAGTGGGGTTTCACATGTCGTGTATCCATCATGACGCAGGTGTATAAAATTTTAACTTGCTTTCCTTTAAGTGATGCCTTTTTAACCCACGTCTGCTCAAAGCCGAGGGCTTAATTCGCACGGTGCCCTGGGAAGCGAGAGAGCCCGGCTCCGGGACCTCCCTGCCTCTCTGGGTCTTCATGGCGCTTTGCTGATGTGTGACTCTGGGCTGGGGACGCGGGATGGCTTTGTGTCCTCCTTCCCTGCCAGCTCTTCCCTCTTCCCTGGGACAGTGCATTTCCACCACGTTACCAAGTCTCTCTAGTTTAAGAGCTGGAGGGGGAGGCCCAATGAGTTACCAACAGGGAAAGAAAGTAAAGTGGGGAACACTTTCTGTAAAAATATATTTTTATTGATTTCAGAGGGAGCGGATGAGGGAGAGAGAGAAACATCAATGATGAGAGAGAATCATTGGTCGGCTGCCTCCTACACAGCCCCTACTGGGGATCGAACCCACAACCAGGGCATATGTCCTGAGCCGGAATCGAACTGTGACCTCCTGGTTCCTAGGTCAACGCTCTGGCCAGGCAAGTGAGGAATACTTTTTAAAAAATCCTGCTTCATGTTTATCTCTTGTCCAAAGGCAAGTTTCTCGTCTATTGTGTTTCAGGTAAAATGTTCCAGTATAGCTCTGTGCTTTCTGCAGTTCTTTGCCAGTTCTTTGCCCTGTGCTAATTTTTGTTTTATTTTTGTTGTTTAGGTTTTACTGCTGCGTATCCGACACAATCCTCCATTCCTTACAAATCTCAGGCGGCAAAATATTCAGAACCAGAAAAGAAAGGGTTTAACAGTCAAACCAAGAGATTTGATCAGAAAACGGTAATGGCATTGCCTTAGATTCTTTACTTTTAATCTGGATTTTAGCCTCAAGGGGTGGGCAGGCAAGTCTGGCTGGTGCATCTCTCCCTGTGACCAGTAGAGGGCGGTGCTATCCATGGAGCCCACAGCAGCCTCTCCAGCTGTGCTCTTGATGGTATGAATCAGCTGAAGCATGCTCACCGATAGGCAGAGCCCACGGGTTGGTGGTGGCCAGAGGGCAGGGGGAAGTTGGGGGCTGGGTGAATGAAAAAGGTGATGAAGGGATTAAGAAGTACAAATGGGCAGTTACAGCATAGTCCCCAGGATGTAAAGCTCAGCATAGGGAATATAGTCAATAATCCTATATATGTAATAAAAGGGTAATATGCAAATTACCCTAACAGCAGAACCACTGGGAATGACTGGTCACTATGACATACTCTGACCACCAGGGGGCAGATGCTTGATGCAGGAGCTGCCCCTGGTGGTTAGTGCACTCCCACAGGGGGAGTTCTGCTCAGCCACAAGCCAGGCTGATGGCTGCCAGTATAGTGGTGGTGGTGAGAGCCTCTCCCACCTCCTCAGCAGCACTGAGGATGTCTGACTGCAACTTAGGCCTGCTCCCCACTGGCAAGTGGACATCCCCTGAGGGCTCCCAGGCTGCCAGAGGGATATCTGACTGCCAGCTTAGGCCTGATCCCTCCCCCCCCCGGGAGTGGGCCTAAGCCAGCAGCTGGACATCCCCTGAGGGGTCCCAGACTGTGAGAGGGCAAAGGCTGGGCTGAGGGACCCCACCACCCCCGAGTGCACAAATTTTTGTGCACCAGGCCCCTAGTGTTTTGATAACTGTGTATGATGCCAGGTGAGTGCGGGAAATATTGGGGCAGAGGGCACTTTGCAAAGCATATGACTGTCTGATCACTATGCTGTGCACCGGAAACCAATCTGAAATAATACTGTAAGTAAAAAAATTTAAGACCTTAAAAAAAAAAAAAAGAAAAAGAGAATGAGCTGGGAAGATATTAAATCCAGGGAAAAACAACATGTCCAGATGGTGCTACATGGAACCCCAAAAGTTTACTATGAAATGTATTTCAAAAATTATTACAGAACTAGAACATTAAAAATCCCCAGGGATGTAAGTAACAGGTAAAAATCTGTTCCTCTTTCTCCCCCAGCCTCACTCCTTAAAACATGAAAGGGAATAACAAGACTTCCTTTGAATAACAAAAGGAAAAGTGAGTCTAATAAATTTAAAATGACCTTTGTGATGAGGGCCCCCTCATTTTTAATGCTGCTTTTCACAACATGTTACTGCTGCTCCTGTATTTCCCCATTCTCACGCTCTCCCCCAAATACCTGTCTCTCTTCCTTTTTGATGTGGGGAGCTCTGCTGGGCGCCTGACCAGGGGTCTCACCTGCCAAGGGCTCAGGCATCTGACCTGCTCCTCTCTCACCAGCAGGGGGCTCCGACAACGCGCAGACGTTTTTCAGTTTTCTTTAAAATCTTCCTCCCTGCATCCGTTTAACCAAGACTTTTAGAATAGCATTCTTGGGGAGTAATCAGCATCTCAGTTACCTTTCGCTGCATTCTAGAAATGTTTCTCATCTTACCACCTTGCCAGGATGGTGGGGGAGGGGATGAGATCTAGCTTCGGAATGAATGCAGGTGAGTGAGGAAGGAGTGGAGGGGCTTGGCAAGGCCCCTGTGGCCCTTGCCTGTTCCTTCTCTGTAAACAAGAATGCCCAACTCCAGACCATTTCGGTTCCTTTCACTTCTGGTAGTTTAGGATTCTAAGAGAGCAAATAATAAAGAATATAGCACACACACACATACATATTTTTAATTACTTGCAGTTTCCCCCCAAAGATGACAAATAAGATACTTGCTCAGGAGTTTTCTCTCTTCTCTTTCTAGTTTCCCTGTCCATCTGTCTCTTTTTTTTTTGCCTGGTTTCCCATTTGTCAGTTTAGCAAGAATATATCAGTAAGACATTTGCAGTCCACCCTCCAATAAAAATAATAGCAGCCACCACTCGCTGATCGCTCCTACGGGTGAAATCATTTTTAGAACACATCTCTAATCCTCAGAACAATGCTAAAGGGAAGGGTTTGCTATCTTAACCGGAGAGGAAACCGAGGCTTAGGGACGTCAGGTGACCCGCCCCGAGGTCGCGGGGCTCAGGGCTTGGCACCCTGCAGAAATATTTGCTGAATCCGTGTTGAAAGAATTAGACCTCAAGCCCAGGTCTCGCTCACGCCAAAGCCTCCTGCTCTTCCCACACGCTGCGCCACGCCTCCCTTTGTGGCCTGCAAAGCCACGCATTTGATCTCTGAAAGTCAGAGAGCGTGTTTCTGAAAAGGGCTTAGCACAACACACCAAGCTCCGGCCACGGGGAAGATGTCAAGCAAGGTGTGCAAGGCTCCCTTCCCCGTGACCTAGGGCGGATGACGCCAATGCAGACATGGGGTGGGCTGGCTGGCTTTGAAAGTCGGGATCTTAAGTTACTGTTGGCTTTCAGAAAATTTTCTGCTGAAGGAACCAAGACGACAGCAGAGCTGTAGGCAGATTCAAATAGAGAAGTCGCTCAGAAATGTGACTCAGCCTTTCCAAATGTGGTCGCATTGGTCTGACAACGTGAAAATTTCCGCCTAATAATTTGAAAGCGTTTGGTGAGTGAGTTTGGACCTTTGTGGGCAGGGCAAGGAATCCGTAAGCCAGGTCCCCCGCGTTCTGCTCTGTGGCTGGCTGTGCTCCTCGAGTTCCGTGACTTTTCTGGGCTTCAGTGTTTGTTGTTTTTTTTTCATCTGAAACATAAAATTTGGAACCTAATACAGTTGTCTGATTCCACGCTCCTTGTCCTCATTTGTCCCGAGGGAAGTGAGCAGCGAGAAGTTCAGGATCTCCTGCAGCGTCGCCCACTAATTTAGTGAGGCAACACGAATTAAAAACAGATTTGAAAACCCCAGTGCCTCACCGCCCTTCTCCAAACATTCCTCACACACACACGCCCTGTGCCTGAGCTCATAGCTCGGTTGTGGCCTCAAATGAATTCCATGACCCACTTAGCACGGCTCACACGGGCGCCCTGCAACGTGCGTGCACCTCATCGTCTCTCTTTGTCGGAAGCGCCAAGGCCTCGTTGCCCGGCTCCCGTGCCCTCTAAGAATCTCACTGCTGGGTGCTAAGAGCCCTCCCCAGAGCTCGGTCCTGGACCGGCTGCGCTGCTGCTAGGAACCAGGCCTGCTTCCCTGAACACGGCACCGCTGTGGGTAGATGTGCTGGGACTCCCGTGCATGCGAGGCGTGCCTGGTCTGGGGCTGGGCATCGCCCGGTGGCCCGACGGGCATTTTCTCCCCCCACCTCTTCTGTCCGTCCCCGTTTCACCCTGGACCGGGGTTACTGTGTGCCAAGCCGTGTAACACTAGACACTCTCTCACCGCCTCTGCATCTTCGTTTCCTCATCTTCCAAATCCGGACACGATCATAGGCGGGCATTTCCGGGGCTCGCTGTTCTATGGTTCTAGACCCGATCGATCCCTCCAGGCGCGACTCACTGAAGGGGGGCAGGGCTCAGGCACCAGGGCTCCCGACGGGCACGGTTTAACAGCACGTGTTCCTTTCAGACGCGGCCTGACGGTCAACCCACCCCCTCGGGTGGTAAGCCGGCCAGCGTTTAATTTGTGGCGAAGTTGGCGCTGTTCACTTACTAACCTGAGAGGGCGCCGGGCCGGGGTGTTTCCCACAGCAGCGCTGCTTCCGTGAAAAGAAGCTCCGTGTGCAGGGACCCCCACGGGCACGGGCGTAATTGCCCCTGAGGGTGCAGTCGGCTGCGTGTTGGAACCTTCTGCCCGACCCCCTTGCACTGGAAGCCGGACTTCCCTGCATCAGTCACAGCGCCCCTCCCAGGGGGTCTGCGGGGGCCCAGGCCTGGAGGTGGCAGCGCTGGCTGGCCCTGACAGGGTGCCAGGCGCCCCTCGGGGACCTTTGCATTCATTAATCCACTTGGTCCCCACAATAGCCTGTGAGCTAAGCCCCATCGTTATTCCCACTTCTCAGACAAAGACCCTGAGACACACAGAGGGTTGAGTGACTTGTGCAGCCAGGGTCAGGCCGAGCGAGGACAAAGCCAGGCAGCAGCTCCTGGTTCCCAGACACCGTACCCCAGCCTCTCCCCTGGGCGCAGGCCAGCCCGCCCTCCTCTGAACGCCCAGAGCCGGTCGCAGGTCCCTGTCCTCCTCCTCCTCGGCTGGCGCGGATGGGTGTGCACCTCTTCTCTCCACCTGCCTGGCAACTCCTGGGTGGCAGCCATCGCTGTCCTTCCCAGACCCAAGGCCTGGATTGAATGAGTGACCCCCTTCACGCACCTGCATTTCCCATCGAATCGCAGGCTCACATCCCCCCCCCCACCCTCCACCCCCTGTGTGCAGTGCTTCGCCGGGTCTCCGGGTCTCCGTCCCACTCCTGGGCCTGGGAGCCGCTTGCCGGTTGTGCCTGTAACCTCGCACCTTAGCCCGGGCCCGGGCCCCAGGGCGTCTCAGTAGATGTCTGTGGGATTGACTTTTTGCCCACGTTCCACTCGGGGTTTCAAGGGACTGCTCATGGGCTGATGCCAGAGCGAAGGGCGTGAAGGAGGACGGTGTTCTCAGAGACCACGAAAACGTGCTTTCACTTCTCTTGTCTGTTTCCAGCGCAGCCAGGCCAGCGATGGGCAGAGACCTGGTCCCTGTTTTCATCACAGGTGACCCGTGCCCCAGCTGCCCTCCCTCCCCCACACCTGCCCTTCCCCTGGTGACAAGACACACACTCTCCTCAAGAGAACGCGCCCTGGTTTTCCCGGGTGCTCCCTTCGGGCTCCCAGGGACCTTTCGTTCCTGACGTCCTCCCCTGGTTCCGAACAAAAAGTGGCGTTTTCTTGTTTAAAGTGCGCTGGCTGCTCCCGCCTTCCCGCCCGTGGTCAGAGGGGTGTAAGTGTATGGAGTCGGGGGGGGGGGGAGGGTGGGACAGGGGAGGGGAAGAAGCAGGACGGAGGGAGGCATCTTATAGTGGGCACATCTCAGTCGTGGACACTTTGAACCGGAAGGGCTCGGTAGATGGACGTGTTGTCCGAGACCCTAAGACTAGAGGCTTTTGTGAAAGGAAACGGTTCCCTCGGGAGCCCCAAATGCTTGTGTGGCTTTGCCACTGGGTTAGCCATGGACAGGGCTCTGTTTGCACCCAGGCATGTCCTCCTCCTGCTGTGTGCTGCTCGCCATTGCCAAACTCCTGGCTTTCATTCATCGTGTGCCCTCCTGAGACAGCAGCCGGCCGCCCCAGAATCGACCAAAGCAAGGGAGAGCATCTTAAAGAGTCAAAGGCATGCCCTGACCGGTTTGGCTCAGTGGATAGAGTGTCGGCCTGCAGACTGAAGGGTCCCAGGTTCAATTCCGGTCAAGGGCATGTACTGTGGTTGAGGGCACATCCCCAGTAGAGGGTGTGCAGGAGGCAGCTGATCGATGTTTCTCTCTCATTGATGTTTCTAACTCTCCATCCCTCTCCCTTCTTCTCTGTAAAAAGTCAATAAAATATTAAAAAAAAAATGAGTCAAAAGCAGGGACCCCGCAGACCATGTTTTCCATGCCGGGAAGTGGTTTGGCAAACATTGATTTGACAACCTCAGATTATTAGCTGGACAGGAGCTATGAAACCAGGACTTGCAAATCCAGGCTGTGCGCAGGTGTCTGGCTCCAGGCTGTGGGACATTAAGCCTCCATAACCTCGGGAGATGTCTGGGGTGAGGAGGTAAATGCCTGCTCCCTCTTCCTCCCCGCGCCCCCTCCTACCCCTCCCCCGCTCTCTAAACCTGACCTAAGGTCAGGTGAATGTGGGTCTGTGTCCTGCCCTTGACACATGCAGAAGCTGCCCATTTGGGACTTTAATCCTTCAGGTGAGCTCTCAAAGTGCATTTCTGCCAAACGTCACCCAGGGGTGTGTTCCGTGGGGGTTGGGGACACATCAGCCTGTCATCCCGTGCTCAGTCCCCCTCTGTAGGCCTGTGACCCCAAGGGGAGGTCCTGGCTCCTGGACACCGTCATAAGCAGTGCAGCCCTCTGGTGATGATGATGATGACGGGTTCCCATGCGGCATTGCTGTCACCTCCCCACGTGTGTGACTCACAGATGGTCACACTGGGAGGCGGGCACAGGAGACAACAGGGACAGCACCTGGCACCGCGCGCTCAGCAGGACACAGCGGCTGTCAGCATTGCTCAGAGGAAGAGTCCTCCCTGCCCTCTCCCCACCCATTTTTTGTTTTGTTTGCTTATTTGGTTTTATCCTCTGGGGAAATCTTGGCCAAGAACCTGGGGGGTGGCTAAGTTCACCCCAGTGGCAAGTTGAATTCTTGTTCTCCGTGTTGTGCTCTGAGAGGCCTCCACTCATCAAAGTCACGCCATGTTAGTCACACAAGCTGTCATCCCAGAGGTGAAGGGTGGATTTCTATCTCCCTCCCAGCGGGCCGCCCACCACCTCCAGCAGTTGCGGGAGAAGGCCTGAATCCTCTGCAGCTGGACGTTCCCCTTCCAGGAGCTTCATGGGAGCCACACGAAGGTAGCGAGTGGTGTGCTGGTAAACCCACTCTCCCCTCCACCTAGCAAAGCTCTGACGTATAGCATTTGCCACTTGCTGTGGTGTAAATACTCCCACTTCTGAATTGTTAACAGTCGCTCTCCCAGGCCGCCACTGGCCGGCTCCAGCATCCCGCTGCCTGGAGGGCTCCTCTTGGACATTCGTTGAGAGCAAACACTTCCCCCTCCAGGCTAAGGGGACACTCCTGTTCCAAATGACCTGGATCCAAACACGGTTAAGGTCCAGAAGGGTTGCCAGATTTAGCAAATAAACGTATAGGATTCCTAGTTAATTTAGGATTTCCAATAAATAACAACTATTTTAATACAAGTGTCTCTCAGTCGTGCATGGGACATACTTCTACTAAAATAGCTTTTGTCTTTTATCTGAATTTCCTATTTAACTGGGCAGCCTTATCGTCCTGGTGTTCTCTCTGGCAACCCCAGCTCCTCAGACACATACAGGTGCCCAGGAATTCCTTGTGAGCTGACGGCCGTGTTGAGAGCGTGGCTGTAGGCGGGACGTACAAGCGTGTGTCTTCACTGTTCGCTCTTTAAACCTAGAAGAGTCACAGGCATATTTCCTGCGTCAGCTTTTCCTTGGTTTAGGGACTTTGAAAGCTAAAAGGCACGGGAAGACATTTAGTCCAACATCTTTGATTTACAAACGAGGAAATGTAGGTCCAGGGAGGTGGCCGGCTCGTAATAGGAGCTCTGGGAACAAGAATTTCTGATTCATGATCCGGGGCATTTGGGTTTTTTAATCCTACACACTTAGTGGTGAAGAGTAGACTCTGTCCTCAGACTGCCCGGGTTCGGATTCTGGCTCTGACAGTTCCTGGCTCTGTGACCTTGGCCCTGTCCTCTCACCTTTCAAAGGGAGATTAAATGCGTTAGTGCGTTTGAAAAGCTCAGAACAGTGGCCGGCACACAGTGATCACTCAACAAATACATGCTGGCCCTGTGCACAGCCCCCTAGGAAAGCTCTTCCGCTCTGGCGGTGTAGCTCGGTGGTTAGCGCCTAAGGCTACACCCCAAAATGGTAGCAGATTCGATTCCTGGTCAAGGGCACATACTTCAGTTGCAGGCGTGATCCCCAGCCCCAGTGAGGGTACTTGTGGGAGGCAACCAATTACTGTTTCTCTCTCTCCCCCTTTCACTCTCTCTCAAAAAACAATAATAAAAAAAAAAAGGAAAAAATATCCTCAGGTGGGATTAACAAAAAGAAAAAGCTCTTCCTTGTTTCCCTGCAGCCCCTCGAATCTGTGCCCACACCAGGCTGCTCCTGACCGTGGCCTGGGGTGCTTGTGCAGCTGGTTGAGTTGCATCTTTTGTGGCCAGCCTCACTTTCCCTGGCGGTCAGTGCCAGGTGAGCGCGGGAAATATCGGGGCAGAGGGCACTTTGCAAAGCATATGACTGTCTGATCACTATGCTGTGCACCTGAAACCAATCCGACATAATATTGTAAGTAAAAAAGTTTAAGACCTTAAAAAAAGAAAAATAGAATGAGCTGGAAAGATATTAAATCCAGGGAAAAAACAACATGTCCAGATGGTGCTACACAGTACCCCAAAATTTTAAGTATTTCAAAAATTATTATAGAAGTAGAACATTAAAAAACCCCAGGGATGTAAGCAACAGGTAAAAATCTTTTCCTTCAAGGCCTCGATGATGCCGCCAGCTTTCTTTCCGCGCCAAGGAAGGTAGTAGGGATGGTGGAGACAGATGAGCCTGGGGCAGAGCCAGCTCTGGAGCCATCACTGAGTAGCCGTGGGCTCAGTGTCTCTGGGCCTTACTTTCCTTAAAAGGGACCTGATGATACCCCCACTGCAGAGGGCTGGTGTGCACCACGTGCTGAACCCCAGATTCAGGTCCTGCCACTCACAGCAATGGGACCTCGGGCAGGTTAATCTCCACCCGCCTCAGTGTCTCCATCCTCTAAACCAGGGCAGGACTCTCTCCTGCGCTGGGGGATTCAACGAGACAGCCTTTGAGAAGCTCCTGGCACCGAGTAGGCACCCAGTAAGGCATCCATATCACTTCATGCTACTTGCTTGGCCAGCTTCTGTCAACACGTACTTCCCCAGCATGGGAAGCGAGAAGAAAGTCCAGTTAGCAGCTACCGCAGAAATAAGCTTAGAAGTCAAACTCCTGCTCACTCCTCTCGGCCATACCTGCGTCCTTTAGCACCCGAGCCCCGTGCACCTGAGAGTTAGAAACGGTCTCGTTTGGGACGAAGGTTGTTTTTGTTTCATTTTGCTTTATAAACAGGAACGCTCCCTGATTTCCCTTCTGAAAGGCCGAGGAGGAAGCTGAGTCAGGTGGGGTGCGGTTCACATGCCGTCGTCGGTCGCCCTCCCCTCCCCGTGGGCTTGGCTTACCCAATCCATGGACACCGGTTTGCACATGAGCCGCACTTAACTATCCCATTTCATGCCCATTTCTCGAATGGCGTGAAAAACAGCAGCATTCTTCCGCAATAGTAGTGAGCAGGAAGAGCAAGGGCTTTGGGGGTCCCAGGCCTGGGCTGGCATTCCAGCCCCAGCAGTTGGTAACTGAGACAGTGACTGGGCAGGTTAGGAGGTGGCGCAGCCCAGGCTGTCCTCCGTGCAGCGGCGGTGGGGCCTGTCCCGGCGGATTATGGTGAGGCTTAGCGTTCATGGGTGTGAAGCTTGTGGAAAAGCCCAGTGGAACGAAATCCGTCCCAATGACGCCCCGTGCTCTTCCCTTTCAGGATAATATCCCGGGTCCTGGGTCCTACAACATCACTCACCAATCTCCCGTGTTCAACAGCGTCTCGCTGTCTACGAGAGGGACGTGCGCTTTTCCCTCGAGGGTAAGAGCCCCTTCTCCTGCGTAGGAGCATTAGCTGATCCATCATTTCCTTCACTCGTTGCATAATCATATAGGAGAGTAACTGCCTCCTCAAAGTTCATGCAGGTAAATTGGAGTCTGTGCCATTAAACTCCCTCCTTCCCCCCGCAAACCCGCTATCGCTACACATTTCCAGAACAGAGAGAGAAGCTAGAGGAATAATATTCAGAGCCTCATCACCCAAAAACAATGTTGTCATCCTGGAGTATTCTAAGCAAATGTCTTCCTGAGATGTTTAGGCACACCAGGAAAACGTTGTTCTGCATCTCGCCCTCCTGCGCTGTTTTACACTGCGTAGTCTAACTGAGGTATCGACATTATTGAGAAAGCTGATGGGGCCAACGTGAGAGCAGGCGGCGGTCCTGGAATTTAGCAACCTCCCTCCCCTCCCACTTTCTCCTCTTTGTAAGATGTGGCTCTCGATCTCTGTGGAGGGCTCTGACAGTCGGATACACAGGGCGTCGCCCAAAAATGTATACCCAGACGTCGTTCAATAGCTCAACTGATCTTTCTTTTCAGATCTAACCCATTGGGGTTAATAATTATTCAAAGTGTGAATATATTTTTGGGACACCCTGTATATGACGCGCAAATGTCCCTGACCAGGCTTGGGTGAAGATAATTTTCATTTGAATATTTATAAATTGGCAAGAAAAAAAAAAAAACAGATGTAGCAAAGGCAAAGGGTCAAACTAGGGTAAGGCTGAGGTAAGAATGTAAAACAAACACAAACTCTAGTTTTAACAAAACACACAGACTGCCTGCCCCTTTAAAAGTTATAATAATCTCCTGCAAAAATGTATTATGATGCCTGACATTGGAATTGATTTTAAAAAGAATCACACAAAGAGACCATTTAAGACAGCCTGGAGACAGCCGCGTACTGGAATTCAAGTTTGGCAGAGCCGAATCCTCAAGGAGCAACGCGCTGTGGCTGTGTGCTGTCTCCCCAACAGCAAAAGGGAGGCTGCACCTGCCTCCCTGAGTTCCGGGAACAGCCACACCTCGCCCTTGCTTTCTGCCGCAAGCCCTGCAAGCAAAGGAGACTCAAAAGCCATCGGCAAAAGCAGCGCCTCGTCTCACAATGGCCTGGCGCAGGCAGCGAGACTTAAAACCTAATCCTGACTCAGCTGAGGGTTCCCGAGGTGACCTCAAACACGTCACCCTCCTGTGCTCCAGTTGCCTCATAAAGCGGAGACTCCCCGAGGCGCTGGGCACATCGACGCTGCAACCAGTGAAAAACCCTTTGAAACTGCAGAGCACAATAAACATGTGCAATGTTATGATTGCTACCACCTGAGTCACAAACAGTAAATACTTCCTGCAACACCTAGGTTTGCTCTCGGCAGACTTCTCTGCCAGGTGGTGGCACTGCCCACTCTTACTCGGTGCCACAGAAGGAAGGGGCTGGGTCAGAGCACAGGATGGGACGGACGGAGTGATGGATGGACTCCGTGCGAGGCTCCTCATGCAGCAACCTCCCCCGGGAGGAGGCTGCGCTGTCAGGAGCAGAAGGGGCCCAAGCGAAGGTCTGAGGGTTAGGAAGCAAGTGGGGCCTCCCAAATCCTTTTAAAAATCCAGGCCAAACCCAAAGCAAGGCAGACAATGAGTTGCTCAGGCTTCCTCTCCCCTCCTTGATGGACGTGCGAATTTACAGTTATGTGTACAAACAGTTCCGTTCCTCTGTCCTTGGACCTTCAGTGCTTGATAGAGATGCATCAGGGAAGTCCCCACATCTTACTTGGTTTCCTCCTGAACTGGATGCAAATTCTATCCCTTCACCCCGACCTCACCGTTAGCACCCCCTCCATTTCTGGACTAGAGACGCCGAGGGACTTAAAGGGGGCCCTCTTCAGGGGAAACGGGGCCTGGCTGACACCACCAGGAGGCGGCGGCTGTGGGTGAGGCTGGCCAAGAAGCTCTGTGGGTCTACACGTTTGAGAAATTTCCTGATGACGATTGGCACAGCTACACCCAGCCTTTTGAGAGGACCTGTCATCTCTCTAAGTCCAAATTATATAAGCGCTTCAGTAGTGCCTTCCAAGCCTTTGTTCCGGAATTATTCACAGCAGATGAGGCGGTGGGCGGAGACTCTGTGGCCTTTCCACATTCGCACCGTGTCAGCAGTGGCTCAGAGAAGTTGGTGTGTGCCAGAGAGGGGTTCATACGTGCCAGCACGTGGCCAGATCAGAGACCACAGGCCCAGCAATGAAAAGGAGGCCAGGGGGGAGGGAGGGTTGGTGAGTGAGTGCCACACGGGCTACACTCTGAGATGAATTCTATTATGATGCTTCTATTATGAAACATCGCCTCAACTTGGGAACTTTTGGAACAGTTTCCCCCAGAATGTATGTGAACAGGCTTTCTAGGCCAGAAAAGTTCTATGACCCAGCGAATTTAAGAAAGTCTGGACAGGTGTCTTTATTGTAGACGGTCTCAGAGCATTTACTCTGCCAAAGTGTATCTTCAAAATGGGGACACGGCACGAGACTTCTCAAATGTATTTGAGTCTGAAGCTCTCTCTCAGCTGCCGCCACCACCAACAGGGCCTTATCTTAGAGAACCGGTGCGCCACAGAACACACATTGGGAAACAGCACCACCGAGGAAGGCTTGACCTCACCACCCTTCTTTCCTAGAAGTTCAAAAGCAAAAGCAAAGGAGTGCCAACCCATCGGGCAGAGGAGATGTAGGGGCCGTGATCCTTCTTGAACTAAAACCTCCCACAGTCACTTGTCAGCTGTTCTTGTTGTTGCTCTTACTCCTTTTGACCAGTTCCTCTTCAGACCCGAGTGTCTGGCCCACATCACATAGTGGAGGCGCACAGCCTGGGTGCGAGTGTTGGTTCCACCCCTTCACCAGCCGAGGAAGTTCCGTTTCCTCGTGGGCAAGGTGAGGAGAATCACAATATCCCAGGGTTGCCATGAGGATTAAATGCAAAAACCCATGAAAAATGCTCGGTTAACGATTGCCCAGAAATGCTAAGGCAAAGTGAGTCCAAGGATGGAGAAGGCAGAGGCGGGGCTCAAACCCGGCTGAGACTCTGAACAGCCGAGGCTCCGGACAAGAACACACCTGCTCCTGGTGGCGCATCTACCATGTACCATGGCGGCCCATAAGCCAGGCGTTGAGAGCCATTGCCACCAGGCGTAGACTGAGTGGGGAGTTGGGGGAGGTACTGATGCCGTCCTGCCACTTGCCCCACTTTCTGTGTGAGACCTGGGGCAATGTGCCCAAGCTTTTAACCGTAAAACACTGAGAAATGTTTGGTTTTATCAGAGTCCAATACTTGCCATACTATCCTAGGGTGAAGCGATGTTATCACCTAGTTTCTGTGCCTTTTGACCCTTTTCATTTGGCAAACACCGATTCTGTTTGTTTTCTTTAAAAAAAAAAAAAAAAAACTACAACCCACACACTAAAAGTAGTCTACCATGGCTTCCTGAAAGAGGTAGAATTGGTTCTGTTGAAACACAAAAATATTACAGGGTTTTATGAAATCAGTAGCTAGTGGGGGGCAGGAGCTGTGGGTGGACAGCAAGCTCTGGGGAGCCATGCGTGTAGAAGACATTCGAAGAAAACCTGTCATTCAGGCAATTCAGATCACTTAACCTTAGAAATAAGACGTGTAAGTGGAAAGCCTGGGTTGGTGGGGAAAAAAAGTCTAAAGCTTCCATCATATAAATAACCCAACAGCTGATGGGGGTGAGTCAAGTGGCTTGCAACAGGATTGGGTGAAAATGCCTTTATGGCAAAATTAGCTATGCCACGTCCCAAACATCAGCTGAGTAATTTGAGTTTACAGAAGTTAGAACAGGTCGGAACTTGTGTTTTCCAAGAGCGAATCCTCAAAGCCCAAGGTCAGTGTATTATGGTTCCCTGCCAGGGCTTCGCCTTCTAGAAGAGGCGTTTAGGCCCGCGCCGTGGGGTGCCGTCCCCCTGACACCTGTCCTGGGCAGCCCCAGGTTATGTGACAGCGCCGATTCCTCTGGCTTTCTCCCCACAGCGTGACCGACTGAGCCCCATCGTTTCTAAAAATCCCGCAGCCAACGCGTACACGCTGCCGTCATGTTTTGTTTCGAAGAAAGACTTCAGTAACTCCTGTTCCAGCATGTTCCAGCTGCCAAGCTTCGGAAGAGGCCTCAAATTTGAAACGCCTGCACCAAACCAGTACAGCGTAAGAACGCCGCGCGTGCTCGCTAAGCACACATCGAGGGAATGGTTTACTAAAATGAGAGGGAGGGAGGGAGGGAGGGGGCACTCTGGGGAGCAGTGCTTTAATGCAGCTGCTAAGCCAGTTCGTATTTGTTGGCTACCCAATGGGTCCGCGAGGCTGCCCAAGACTCTTTCGGGGGATTGGCAGGACCCAGAGGAAAAGGGGGCTGCGCGGAGGCCAGTGTGAGCAGTGGGAAGACCACCGCCCTGGGACGTGCTTGACTGTAGCCACCTTTTCACGTAAGCTTTCCGGGACAGTGTCCTCATCTCTAACAATGAGTATATGTTATTTGCCACTTTACCTGCAGACACCGTTAATTTAATTTTTTAGGTTCTTGTAGGGAAAATACACTTCTGTCTTTCACGACACCATCGCTGAGGTAGAATTCATGGTTAAGAAATGGAGTCAGGTTCAGATCTTGACTTTGCCACTTTCTAATCGTGCGGCTTTGGGCAAGTTCTCTGGGAGCCTTGTACCTTCTCCTCCCAGGACTCAGTTTATTCATCTGTAAAATGGGGGTGCGTATCTAACCTAGTGTATGGTGTTAACGCGAGTATTAAATGAGGTAATCTATACTGAGTGCTTAGCACAGCACCTGGCACGAGGACTCCACAGTCTGTAGAGATGGGTAGCCCTGTCTTTGGGGGAGACACGCAACCTTTTGAGCCTCAGTTGTAAAGTGAAATTAATTACACTTGCCCTGTGGGGTTATTGTAAGAAGCAAACCAGGCAACGACTGTGAGTACATAAGGCATTATAGCAACCCATGAGCTAGAAAGTGCAAGTCCCTGAAAATTCTGCTGCCCTCAAACCAGGTGCAGCCTCTTTCCTGCTCTTCCCCCCGAAGCCCCTCCCTCGGTGTTAGGATTATGCTGTGCACGGTACATGTGCATTTCCTACTTAACCATATCTTGTATCTTTTCCCCTGTGCCATACGATAAATCAGCTCCATGCTCTTTTAACCTGCCCGTGGAGCTGCTGTTTTCCTAGTGTAACAGTGAAATCTCCCAGTGACACACATTCAGCGGGCACAAAACTCTCCTCTTTTCAGTTGCTTTTCTGTCTGGGCGAGGAGCAGAACTGCGGGAGTGTTTTGTCTGCAGGTGGCTTTTTCCAGACCCGGAGAACAATGGCTGAGTCAACCGACGAGGAGCAGAATGCGATAATCCTGTTAGCCACACTGCGCGCGGAGGTCTGCCCAGGCCTTTCTTCCCCTTTGCTTACCGTGGTCCCTGCTTCTCCATTCGAATCCTTTCCCTGGATTCCGTGTGATTACTTCCTTTCTGGCAGCCTGGCTCCGCGCCCTGGGTCCAGTAATTAGCCTGCTCCATCTGATCTTTCTGTTCGCCCTTTCGGCAGGCAGCCTAGCCATTAGGACCCTGGGAAAAGCTAAATTCCCCCACCTTTGTCAACACAAAATCAAAATGCCATCTGCATTTCTTGAGAAGCATTTCTCTGACAAAGGAGTATCACAGGAAATCAAACCATCCTGGCCCCAGCAAATATTTTCGCTCTTTCGGTAAATATTCCCGGCCTTTGCACGTACAGTTTTTATGGCATCTTTTATCGAGTGAATACGGGAGCCAGACTGCACATTGGCATTTCGAGTATGTATGATTCACGTGCGGCACAAGCACCAGCTCAGGCTCTTCCTGCCTTCCCTGTGACTCCCAGAGTTCCAAGCACACTGGACCCTCTCAAATGGGCATTGTGTGGGTCAACCAAAATTCTTAATTTCGGGTCAATCCTGAAAAGGCAAGAGAGTGCTTACAAACCTGGTTATAATCTTAAAGTACCTTATCTCCCAGCATGCCCCACAGTGGGACTGCGCTGTAAGAAATCAGGTGGAACGTGTAGGACTGAGTGTTCGGAAACGAATAAAAACACAGCAAAAAGAATGAAAGTAATGTGCATGTTACACGGTTTTGTCCTGTGTGGGGTCACCTGTCCTGTGTGGATCGCCTGTTCTTGTGTGGATCGCCTGTTCTTGTGTGGATCACCTGTCCTGTGTGGGATCACCTGTCCTGTGTGGGATCATCTGTCCTGTGTGGGATCACCTGTTCTGTGTGGATCGCCTGTCCTGTGCAGACACTTGCTGGTGACCCGGAGCTCATAGCTGTTCCAGCTGGGGTGACGGTGAAGGCACTATCCGTGTGACCTTCTCCATTCACATGAGCTCATTTTTTTTCAATATATTTTATTGATTTTCTACAGAGAGGAAGGGAGAGGGATAGAGAGTTAGAAACATCGATGAGAGAGAAGCATCGATCAGCTGCCTCCTGCACACTCCCCACTGGGGATGTGGCCTCAACCAAGGCACATGCCCTTGACCAGAATCGAACCTGGGACCCTTAGTTCACAGGCCGATGCTCTATCCACTGAACCAAACGGGTCAGGGCTCCTCAGTTCATTTTCTGAGGAGGACAGGTGTACATTTGATTTTGTCCCCAAACGTGACCCTCGTCCAGGCACAAAGCCGAAGAGCAGGCAGGCCCTGGGCCCAGCGCGCTGTCTCTCCCGCAGGCCTCCGTCTCATACTGCAAGCAGAGGAACAACGTCTGTGCCCGAGCTGAGTTCCTGTCCAGAACGCAGAGAGGAGCGTTCGCCATCCCTCGGAAAGGACCTGCACCAGGTGGGCAGCCACCTGCGCTGGCCTTGACCTGAGGTCGGTCCAGATCTGACCAGAGGCCCCCAGGCCCCCACCAGCAGTCTCTGGAAGTAGTCAGGCTTTGGGGGGGGAGGGGGGCGGAGGCAGGCGACGAACAAAGGGGAGAAGCATCAGAATGGCTGGTTCTGGAAATGCCCCCAAAGCTGCCTTGCTGGTGGGGAAGTGGCTTCTCACCTTGGAAGTGTGTACATTCTCACCACCAGGCGCCACTGCAGGCCGCTGGGGGCCTACAGGCCACAGAGTGGGTTCCTGTGCAGCCCTCACACATGGGTGCCCACAGGTCCGCCCCACAGTCCTGTGTTCCAGGTGAGGCAGCGGAGGCTCAGAGTTGCAGAGGTGTCCGACTGAGGAGACTGCTGCGCCGTCATCCGTTGTGACTTCTGAGCACGCCAGGATTCGGGGCACACAGGGCTGGCCCTCCAGTGTTCTCCCCACACCCCACCCCTCCCCCGCCCCACCACCTCCAGACCCCAGGGGACCGTTTGCAGAGAGGTCTGCGTTCTGGGAGCTCTCGCTCTATCGGACCTTCCCTATGGGATCTGAAGACCCCCAGGGAGCCGCGGCCCCGCCCAGAGGAGGAGCAGGGTCTGCCTGACAGCCATGCCTCCTGGAGGGGGTGTGGATAAAATTGCAGAGCAGGTCAGATTTTAGCAAATTCAGATTAAGTTGAGATTAGTTTGAAGCTGAATAACAAAATCAGCCCTAATTAGAAGGCTAAGCCCCGGCTAAAGCTCCCGGCCTTGCATCATCCCATCCGAGGACAAAGCCCCACCTTGTTTGTTTATACAGAGAACAAAGCCAGCATCCCTGGAGTTTGGCCAGAGGCCACCCCGCCAGTGAGCCCCGGGATGCCGGCCGGTGCCCCAGCAGCCAGCCACATGTGCCACTCCCTCAGGGAGGTCTTATCCAGAGAGCCCTCCAGTGTCTGTGAAACTCCTGTGTGCCCCAGGCTTTCCATTCAGCGGAAAGCTCTCAAAGGCCCACAGAGCATGTGCTGTGTGTGAGCTAATATTATTTTCGCCCATTTTACAGGCAGAAATGATACTTAGAAGGCAGGTGACTAGCCCAGGCCTATTGGGTTTGATGCCTGCCTGGTGCCTCAGACACCTCCCCCCTCCACCTGCCAGGGACCTGGGGCCTCTGCTTTGACCTCTCACCTCTCGGGAGTAACACCGTGGTTCCACTTCCCCCTCCGGGAGAACACCAGATGTGGAGCCGTGATTGGCATCTGCGTGCCCCTCCGTCAACACCAGGCAAAATGCTCACCTTGACCTGTTTGCTGGTTGCATTTCCTACAGTTCAGATGTACCAGCCACATCACCAATGTCCACCTCTGTTTCTTCTTTCCTTTGGAGCCCGGGGAACGGCCTGTGTTAAAGTGTCACTTGTAAACATGGGTCCCAGAATCGCATCTTCCCGGGATCCCCGCCTCCTGCAGCCCGGGAACCAGTGCTGCCCGGGGCTCCCGGGGCCACGGGAACCTGCGTGCCTCTCTCTTTACTGCTGCTTCTCTGCATTTTAGGGCCAAGCACTGCTTTAACCTTTTCTGATAGTGGTAAATGAGAGAAAAAAGGAAATAGAAAGATAGTGAGAGATATAGACCAATGTTATAAAGGCTGCTAGCTGGACATCTGCCTTTAAAAACAGATTTTAACTGTATGCTAGGAACATCTCTTCAAGTTATTGAAAGCCCTCCCAGAGCATCGTTTTTAAGCAACCATAGCGTAGGCCATCATATGTGGTCCCCCGAGTGAAGGGAACGATGCCCTCCCTCTTCCTGGGAACTGAGGTGGCTTTGAGCTGATCACTGATATAAACACAGCGGCTGCAGACACCCTCGCAGTTCACAACTAGTGTGCGATCAAGCCTGTTCCCTTATGCAAACTGCTGGAAGCGAAGGCGCTAAGTCAGAGGCATGTAACATAATCAGGGTTTTCTCCATCTGTGACCGAACTGCCCTTCGGCACGGGGCTCACGAGGCATCTTTGCCCTGGCCCTCACGGGGCATGGCTTTGAAGGAAAATCTTGCTAATCAACTAGTAATGTTGTTTTCAGTATTATTTTTGCAACAGAAAAGTACATTTTATTGAAGCATAGCCAAGTTTACAATGTTTAGGAAACTTGGAATATTTTTCTCACTCAGAACGCCACCCCTAACACAATGACTCCCCTTCCCTGAGGTCCTGCCTGCTTTTACGCAGGCGTACCCTTTTGTGCCTGGATGCCACCCGAAGGCACAGACTTTCAGGCTTGGCTTTACTCACTCACCTTTATTTTCCGAAACACGGCCAGGTGGCCTTGCGGTCTCCGTGTGGGTCATCTTCAGGCCTGCCTGAGACTTGGCTGTGCCCACGTAGGCTATGCTTTCTCATGCTGAGTGAGTGCTGTGATGTACATCGTATGCTCAGGGCTTTCTCGTTATGTTGAATCATTTTCTTAATTTCGGAGTCTTGGGGAGCCTGGGTGTGCAGACGTCTTGAACACTTTTGCCTAGTGTTGCTGCTCGTATTCCCGACGCCTGCACCCACTGGCAGGGCACCCACAAACTAAGGGCGAGACTGCTTCCTCCTCCCCCAGCTCAGAGCATCCTGCTCTTCCTCGAAGCTTTGTGCAGTCGCATGGATTTCGTTCTGTCACAGACAGGGCATGGCGGTGTGGTAGAAAGACCAAAAAACTAAGCGACGCTTTGAAGAAGTGGAGAAATCACAGTTTTAATAACACGCGCGGACTCTGTGGGGTAGTCCCAAATCCAGAGTGCCTGTAGCACGCAAGAACCTTGCTTTTTAACTGCCCCTCGAGTTCATTGATTTGCAGATATACTCCCTCCCCCAGGTGTGCTTAGGTTTGGGCTCAGACCAAAGCCCCCTTGCTCTACCCCAGGACAGGGCTTTGTTTGGTTTAATGGCCTACCATTCCTTGCAAAACCAGTCTTCCTCCTCATTGGGAAAGCATGGGCTTTGGAGACAGGGGGCCTGGGCCCACATAGTAGGTGTTCAAGAGATATTTGTTAATTGCAGAGTACTTAGGAAACAACTACTCTGTGCCAGGAACCAAATATGTCATTCCACTATTACACCCACTCCGTTGTTGGAAGAATTCTTCTTACTCTATCGAGGAGGGAGCCACTGGGCTTCGTGCCTGGTTAGATGGATGTCTTCGGGCAAACGATTCAATATCGCTGAGCCTCAGATGCCTTGCGTTTAGAATGGAGGTGATAGCACCCACATTGCTGGGCTGCGGGAGGGTTACATGGGCTAAGTGTGTGATGCAAGTGGCCCGTGTTCACTAAATGGTGAGTGTTGTTTCCAGCTACTCAGGCAGCCCTTCTCCTGGACCGTCTTGGAGTGGCACCGCCTTACAGTCGTTTCTGTATTCTCAGGGGGAAGGTGTGGCTTTTTATTTATTTGAGAAGTGTGTTTCTTATCCTGTTTAAAATTTTTTTTTTCTGTTTAGGGGATTATGATATCAACGAATCCCTCGTGAAGCAGTCGCCGACGACGTTGGTGTCCTGTTTTAAATCAAAAACTGACCGCGGATTAAAGCTGACGTCGATAGTCCCGGGACCCGGCTATTACAACCCACACGATCACATCAAAATTCCGAAAAAGACACTCATCCCGTGAGTCCTGCTGATTCTGACCTTTGTTTTGAAAGGCGGCTCTGGGAAGGACCCCGACATGGGTAGGAAAGGAAGGGGTGCCACTGCTCGGCAGGACGCCGTGCCAGATCGCTGTCCCTGTTGACTCGTAGTAGGTGCTCAATAAACGTGTGTTGCACGCATGTGTACTGAGCAACTGCTCCGAACCAGGAAGTTAGCATCATGCTCGCTTATCCATGATAATCCTGCCGTCAGGATTACTCCTCCTGGAGGAGGAAGTTGGGCTTCAGGGAGACGGAGGGATTTGCCCGAGTCCGCAGGCTAACTCAGTGCCACTGGGAATCGGTCCCAAGCTGTCTGGATCTTTCCATGTTCCCCACGATGCCGTGCTCTCCCGGGCTGACTCCCCCATTTTACAGCACACAGCCTCCACCGGGGCGGCAGGCCTGCGAAGCAGTGGAGCTCGCACAGTTTTGTGCTGATCGGTGAGCAGCCGGGACCCTGAGGTTGGTCCGACCTGCTGGACTGAAACTTCAGCTGCTTTCCTGTTCGGCGACCTGGGGCACTGCCCCCGCCTCTCTGAGCCTCCAGGCCCCCTCTGTAAAGTGGGGGTAATTCATGCCTCAAGTGTTGTTCGCTGATTTAAAAATACAGATTTGGGCCCTGATTGGTTTGGCTCAGTGGATAGAGCATTGGCCTATGGACTGGAGGGTCCCAGGTTCGATTCCGGTCAAGGGCATGTACCTTGGTTGCGGGTACATCCCCAGTAGTGGGTGTGCAGGAAGCAGCTGATCGATGTTTCTCTCTCATCGATGTTTCTAACTCTCTATCCCTCTCCCTTCCTCTCTGTAAAAAATCAATAAAATATATTTTAAAAAAATAAATAAAAATACAGATTTGGCATATGGATGGCAGATGCAAATGGTGACTTAATAGGAACACAAACTTAAAAAGTAAAGACAGGTACTTGGTGTTACTTTCACCTAAGAGTCTAAAAAACTCCCAGGGCTTATTACCTTGCAGTTGGTTCTAGAACTTCTAAAAGGGACTGCAGTGAAGGTCGGTGCCATCTAAGACCGCCCCGCTGCAGAGTCTTCCCCAGGCAGGACGGGCTGCCGGGAGGGCTGACCGAGGGCTGGGACCGAGCGTACAGGCACCCGGGCGCCTCTGAGCAGGTAGCTGGGCTCATAGCCACAGTAGGTCAGAGGTCTGGGTACCCAGGGAGGCTGACAATGATGGGCATCGTTCCAGGGCAAGGGGAGAGGGGAGCTGGAGGGCCCAGCACGACAGGAACATGACAAGTGCAGCATAGGATCCAGAGAACGGACTCAGGCCTCAGGGGGAGCCCGCGGGACAAGCTGTGCCTGCCCTCTGGTTCCTGGTTCTGCTACTTGACCCTTCAGAGGCTCCCAGGCTCAGGACCAGGCTCTCTCCAAACCTCAGCCACTTCCTGCCTCAGGTTGGCTCAGGCACCACGGAACACCGCCTCCCCCTATTCTGGCAGCGAACAGAGTGGGGAAGAGGACGGGCTTTGGAGTTAGACCTGAGTCTGAGTCCTGACTCGGTCCTCTGCAGACACTGTTCTCTGAGAGCAGTTTCCACGTTGTTAGGCAGAAATAAGAACCTTATCTTCTAGGAGTTCTGTCAGGATTAGATGAGAAAGTGCTTGAAAACAGCTGTTACTATCATAGCTGCGACTACCCTGCACCCTACAGGCATCCTATATAATAAAACCCTAATATGCAAATGGACTGAACGGAGGAATGACCGGTCGCTATGACATGCACCGGCCACCAGGAGGCAGACGCTCAACACAGGAGCTGCCCCCTGGTGGTCAGTGTGCTCCCACAGGGGGAGCACCGCTCAGCCAGAAGCCGGGCTCATGGCTGGCGAGCACGGCGGTGGTGGTGGGAGCCTCTCCAGCCTCTGCAGCATCACCAAGGGCCCCTCCCGGGTCCTGGACTGTGAGAGGGCATAGGCGGGGCTGAGGGACCCCTGGTCCAGTGCACAAATGTCATGCACAGGGCCTCTAGCGTTAGGATACAGGAGCAGCTGGTGGTTGGCATGGCTGCTCAGGCCCCCAGCCTACATCTGGAAGCTTCGTCAGGAAGTGGGAGAGGAGCATCACTGGACTGGGCTTCGATCAAGATGAGTGGTTTGAAATGTCTCATTAAATGGCCTTTGTACCTGCCGGTCCACAGCCCCTGGAGGCTTCAGGTTCTTGCTGGAGGCTATGGAGCTGCTCAGGTGAGCAGCACACGGTACACCCCGAGCCAGGCGGAAGCAGCGCAGGGCCAGGCCGGGGCGCAGGCAGCAGAGTGCTGGCCAGTAGCCACACACAGCCCGTCTCTCCAGCGGAGCAGTGCAGTGGTGCTGGCATGTCTGGGGGTGTCTGGGGCGCCCTGGCTCTCTGTGATGCTTTGTGAATAATGGATCCATAGTTAATAAGCCTCAGAAACACTACTTATAAACGCTCTGCCCCGGGAGCATTGCAGTGAGCGTGGGCTTATTAAAGGCGCTGAGAAGGCCTGCACAAAGGAACCCGTTAAGCCCGGGTCTCTTGCATTCAGGCTTACCTGGGTGAGTAGACAGCTTCCCGGCCTCTGTGGCAGCACATCTGTGTTCACTGGCTCTGGGGTCTGGGGCTGCTCTAGCACCTCTCTGGCCTTTGTTTCCCTCTGTGCGAAGAGAGGGGAGGTCTTTTCATTCCTGACGCTCCATGAGCCCAGGAGGGCACAGGGGCGGGCAGCCAGCACACAGCCAGCCAGGCCCCATGAAGGAGGTGCAACAAATAGACTTTTAATTGACGTGGAAAGGATGGAGCTGGGAGATCTGTGATTCACTTACAAGACGAGAAGGTAAAACTGAAGTGCACTTGGGGTTATTCTAAAACCAGATGCAGCCATTTGTGTTGAATGAGGGAGGAATGATAGAAGATGAAGAAAGATACAGGCTCTCAGTGCGAGTTTTGCCAGCTCCCCTGTGTCCCCAAAGGGAAGAGGGACAGGCGCGCCTGGGCGCCCGTGTTCTGGGACTCAGGCCCCTGCGCAGGTCTGTGCAGTTTGCTGTACACGCACTGAACATGCATGCGACCGTGTGTCTTGGGTTGGAAGGGCTTGGCTCCCCGTCTGGGGGAGGGTCCAACTTGTAAAACGATATGTAGGTTCTGCTCTCTTCAGGGTGTAGGGGGAACCGGGGGGGATGTTGGTCCCATGTTACCGACCAGCAGGAGCGGCGCCCAGAGTGGTGAGAGGGTGACGAGGTGACAGGTGCTTGGGAGGCCACGGGGGCTGAGCCTGTCGTGTTTCCTGGGAGGCTTGTGGCGGAGAGGGATAAGCACAGGCTGGCCGTCACCCCCAAACGTCTGCCTTCCCCTCTCCCCCTCCCGAGAACCTGGAAGGAGGGGTCGCTGAACTCCCGAGAAATCCAAACCCGTCCTCTGTGAATTGGAACAAACCCTTGTAAGGTGCTGGCAAGAATAAGATAAGACACCCCACAGAGCTCACCAGGTATGGTGCACCGTGAGCTTTCATGCACGATGAAGAGAACCATCCACACTCAACTGGCATTACTTTTCTCTTAAGTTTAATATAGTTTTATTGATTTCAGAGAGGAAGGGAGAGAGAGGGAGAGATGGGAACATCCATAATGAGAGAGAATCATTGATCAGCTGCCTCCTGCTCACCCCACACTGGGGATCCAGTCAGAAACCCTGGCAGGTGCCGTGACCGGGAATTGAACTGTGACCTCCTGATTCATAGGTCGCCACTCAACCACTGAGCCACACCGGCCGGGCGGGACTCTGTGTCTTGAGTGGCCCCTGTAGGGCAGATGCTGCGCGAGGCAGTGGGTTGTTTGTGGGCATTTCTGGGATCCTTGTCGAAGAACACGCCACAGGGGGCCTCTGCTCTGGTCACTTTGCTGACTCAGAAGCCCTGAGGACTCACCAGCTCCCAGGGGGCTGCAGAGCAGAGGGCTGGCCACGGCTTCCCTGAGCGTCGGTCGCAGTGATGACTCGATGGATCGGGGCGAGCCTGGCTTTTGGAGATAGACCGTTCCTCCCAGCTCAGCCTTCCAACTCCCACTGCCACCTCTCTCACCCTGGCCCTACTTCCGGGCGCCCTCAGCCACTGGTTTTGCAGTGACGCGCTGCCCTGTCACAGCTGGGCCTGGAGAATCAAGCCCTCGGCCCCCCTTCAATTTGGGTGATTAGGAGGGACCCACCTAAAGTTCCCCTGGGGTTTTCAATTAGATATGGCACTTCTTCCCAGAGCTGTAATCTGTCACCTGCTCCCTGCTAAACAGATACTGCATTCCAGCCCCGGGCCATGGGCTGCCCTGTAATGAGGAGAAAAATTGCCCCTTTATCCCTCCAGACCCTGGGAACCCCCCGAGGCAGAGAGTCTGTGCTGGGAGTGTCCCGGGGTCTCCATGCCGCCCCCAGTGACCTGCTGAGCCCTCTGACACATTCATTATTCGCCGCGATTTGCAAACAGCTCACGTTGGAGGCTGCAAACACTCTTAATCCAGCTGTGGCCAACTCAGAGCTTTGATGGATGTTTTCTTTCCACGGGGCAGGACCAGGGTGGCTTTTATAACTGAGCCGTGAGGCTCATAAAAGCCTGGTCACAAAGCTCTGAGGGCTGCCCCGGGTTTGATCCAGCCTGACCTTTGCGATGGGCCCAGCCCCGCTGCCGCCCCACGGAGGGAGCAGCCCTGGCACATGATGAATCTGTCGGGAGGCGGGGGTTCCAGGCGTCTGGGCTCCCCCACTGGCTCCAGCCCCCCTGCTTTTCTCCCCTGCTCAGCAAACGTCCTCAAAGACGAGTCAGACACAACCCTCTTCCTGAAGAGCTAGCCAAGTGAGGGGCATAGAAACAGCGGGTTCTGTGCAGAGGAAAGAAGGGCCAGAATGTGCGAGGGGCCAGCTACACTGATATTACCTGGGGCCATGCTTCCAGCTCTCCTACACTTAACAGGCCAAGTGCAGACTCACCAAGGTGCGGAGAGGGCACCCAGGCTCCCCCAGGGAGGGAGTTGGGGGCAGGGAGGAGAGAAGGCTGCGGCCTGCCAATTTCCCTGCAGGAGGAGAGAAGTGAAGGCAGAATCAGAATTTGCAGGGAAAGGCCGAAGGAACAGCATGGGCAAAGGCACGGAGTTGCTGAACAGTGTGGTGTTGGGTGTTTCCAGAAGGCAACATGTGAGCAGAGGGCACAGGGGCTGGGGCTGCACTGAGAGGCCGTAGGTGG
>PVJC01002401.1:0-53172 GCA_004026665.1 Murina feae | reverse complement strand
AGAGACTTCTAAGGACACACTAGAGACGGGGGGTGGGGGTGGGGGCATCTGAGTGCAAAGCGGCCCTGCCTTCAGCTGTCACCAGCGCCATTGTCACTGCAGTGCACTGTCAAGCCCTCAGGGGTGTTCAGAGCCTGTGTCTTAGCACAGAAGAGCCTGGACGCCCCAGGATGCCTGCTGCAGAGCCGCACACAGGGCCGGCGCCCTCTGCAGACCCAGAGCTGAGCTGGCAGGGCTGAGCCACTTCTGGGCGTGCTGGTGGCGTGGAGGGCAAGGGACCTCTCCCACCCATTTTCTTTGTCTTTTTTTTTTTCTTCTTTTTGACCCATTTTCACCAAGAATGCTGACCGACCCTGCGCCTGCCTGCTCGGCCTCCTGCAGGTGTGCCTGGCTGGGAAAGTAGGCACCGCACGGTGTCTCAAAGAATCGGGCTTGGGGGAGACTCAGACAATGGTTGGCTCATTTCAGACCTAATGTCCAGGTTTCTCAGCGGCGTCAGTCACACACTCGTCAGATTTCTGGGAGCCCTTTGAAGAGGTGACCCAAGCCAGAGCAAGGAGCAGCCAGCTTCTACATATAAGGGGAGACGTGGCTGATCACACACTATAACCAGTTCTCCCACGCCAGCTGGAAGGGGGGGGGAGGCAATGTCCCCCCCCCCCGCCGCCCCTTTCCTATGGCACCTTTGTTCTAAACATAAGCATCAAAGCCAGCTGTTTGACTGCCCCTCTCTCCCAGCAGAGGGAGTGTCCACCCTCTGGGGGACTCTGTGAGGGAGCCCTCTAGCCTCCCTTTCCGGAGGCTGGGCTGCCCCTCTGAGACCAAGCAGTGGGCAGAGTGCTGTAAGAATCACAACAATAACGACGACTAATTTTACTGAGCACTTACTGTGTGCTGGCACTGCGTTAGGTGCCTGACATGCCTTTTCTCCACTCACCAAGTCCTGTAGAAAGAGTGGGTGGCATGGCACCTTGCCACAGGTACACAGGGGAGGGGACGTGTCTGAGTCTCGCTGCCAGGGGGTGGCACCACCAGACTTCAGACTCGGGTCTGTGTGACTCTTAGACTCAAAGCTTCCCCTGCTGCCTTCCCCTGACTAGTAGACACCGGGGACTGGGGTCCTCGGCCCGCGTTACCCTGATGTGCTTTGCAGTTGGGCGACTCGCTTTCTCTAGGCACCGATTCCTTTAGCAAAATAAGGAGATTGGCTAAGACACTAGATCCGCACCTGCTCTCCGAGTTTAAAAACACCTCTGTTCCAGCAGGTGCTGGCCACAGGGGGGCAGAGTTTCAGTGGCCAGGATCCCAGTTCCCTCCTCTGTCCACTGGGCTGGCTTCTAGCTGGGTGAGTCCCTATGGCTGCTCTGAGACCTCCGCTTCCCTTTTGGTGAGAGACCTGGGGAGAAGCCTCCGTGTGAGGCGGGAGCAGGCAGCCCTTCTATTGAATGGCTGGGAGAGGAGAGGAGTATGATCCCCATAACAATCCCAGAATTCCCTGGGCAGCCCAGTGGACCCTCTTTGACTCAAGGGTTGATGGAATGTCACAGCCGGAGGGGACCTCAGAGGCCATCCTATCCTCCCCCCCCCCCCCGCCTCATTTCACAGATGGGGAGATGGAGGCACAGAGTGAATTCGTGTCAGAGCTAGGGCTTAAGTGCAGATCCCACTTCTCTTTCATTCATTCTCTCAACACCAGGCATGAAAGACGAAAGGCTCCCCTCTCCGAAGGAGGCGGAGACAGACCTGAAAACAGACCATGGCAATGGGAGGGGGTGCTATGCAGAGGCCCCTTCATGCCCATCCCAGCGTTTTTCTACTCCCATGTCCTGCCTCGACGGGAAGACATGTGGTAGGGCTCTGGGGAGTCCATACCGACATGGTCTCTAGCAATCTGCTAGTCTTGGGACAGCAAATCCCTGAAAACCGGGATGCCTGTTCTATTCCCCTGGCCATGGCAGACATTACAAGTAGATCACAATGCTCTTCACAGAGCCCATGCTAAGCCTCCGTTCTGTACACTGAGCTCCAGCCAGGCACTGCCAGTCGAGCAGGATTGACAATGAGATCAGTGCTGTCTGCCATTCCTGATTAGCTCAGCAACGTCATTACAACAATGTGCACGGAGCTCTCCCATGGCGCCGGGCTGTGTCTGTGTTTTCCGTACCATCTCACTGAGCCCCGACAACAGGCCTGCGCTGTGGGTACTATTGGGATTGCTGCCGTGCACATGAGGAAACTGAGGCCCCGGGCCCCCAGCTCACAGCAGTGGAGCCACAGGAAGCAATAGGTCTCCTGGTGCCATGTCCTGTCCATCTGCAGACGGCGTGGTGCTGGGCAGGTCTTGGCTATGTCTACAAACGACCATTTCCCCACTAGACCTCGCTAGTGACATCTTCCCATTTTGTCTTTTCTTAAGGAGACACCCCATCCTGAACTTCTCCACCCAGCCTCTGTCTCTGCCCCTGAAGCCGGATCTCCCAGGCCCTGGTCAGTATGAGATTGTGGACTATGTGGGGCCCCCCAAGTATTTAATCTCCAGCGCATCGTTCGTGTCCAACACCAGGCGCTGGGCATTGGCACCCACTCAGCCAGACTTGCCTGGCCCAGGTGAGAGGGTTGTTAGAAATGGTTGTAAAAACCAAATCTGGAATTGTTTGTCATTCCTGGGCCACCAAATACCGCTGATTTATAGGTTGTTTGCCAAGCAGGTTATAGGGGTTAGAGTGGACTTAGAAGATTTTTCAGCTTACACTTTCTGAGTATGAAAAAAAAATTTTTTTTAAAGTGAAAGGGCTCTTAGAGACGATCCAGGCCAGGGATTCATAACTAAGGACCATGACCATTGCGAGGCTCAGAGACAGGCTCCGGGGTCTGTGACGCTGACCTTGTCTGCAGACGTTCTCTTCTGGGCCAAGGGGCCGTAGCTCTTGTCAGGTGGTCAACAAGTTCACGTTCTCACAAATGTTTCAATCACTGGCCTTGTTTGCCCGAGTGACTTCATGGACGGGGGAGCTGGGAGAGCAAGGTGTCCGCAGGTCTCGGGAGTGAGGGGCAGCCGGAGCGCAGGCGCGTCCCCTCTGCCTGGTCTGTCAGGCACGAACCAGGGACTGTTCACGGGGCAGTTCTGTGAAGCCATCCAGCTCCATTCCTTTCACAGGTGAGCCTAATCGATGATACCCTGTGACCTCGGGCACCTACCTGGGACCTAATCGCACGAGGGACCTCTTTGGGGCTGTTTATAGAGCCCCTGAGCTATTTACCTCCCCCTGACATTGACCAGACCTAGTGGCACAGGTCAGGTGTGCACGGACAGGTGTGCTGGTGTGCAGGTGGGATGGGTGGAGCCCAGCGGCTGCCAGGCCTGTTAAATTCGGTCTTTCAATGAGCACGGGTGCTGCTCACACCCTGGGGAGGCAAAGATGACTCAAGCCCTGTGCGTCGGTCTGGTGGGGAGACACCTTTCTCTCCAAACTCACAGGTGAGTAGAATGGAAGGCAGACAGGACAGGGAGAGAGGCACTCGCATAGCTTTTGCCTTGGAAACATCATCAAGCCAACAGGAAGGCAGAGGTTTGACCCTCAGGTCGTCTGGTCAGTCCAGGCAGAACTCATTCTGCTTCAGCATTTTGGTTGTGCTGATGCTTCTGTAAGTGCTGAGCTCCAGTGGGCGGTCTCAGGAGGCCCGGGGGCCAGGGGAGACCCTGGTCTGACCCTGTTGGGCCCAGACCCCTAAGATCTTTCTGTCCGTGTCTTCTCTGTGCTGTGCACGGTGTGAGACATCTGGCACATGGGTCAGACGGTACCTCCTGGGCGTGAGCAGATGCAAACATCTGCCTCCATTGCCCCAAGGGCCACAGATGTGCCTGGACTGCCATGTGCCCCCATCAGAAGCTTCTCAGGTAACCAACGGAGGTCACCCATGGCCCCTCATTAACCAAATCAGTGTCAGTGTGAGTTTCCCATCACCTGGGCTTGATCCCAAGCCCCTGTGGTTCCAACTGCTGGTTTCCTAAAGAATCTGCAGGGTCATGGCTTTCGCTTTTCTGGAAATTTCTGAAATCAATCAAAACAAAACCCCACCAAGCTGACACCTTGCTTCTTTAAGAGTATCGCTTGACTCGGTCTCCCACCTCCCCCGCCCCCCTCCGCCCCCGCCCAAATTTCATAGAAAGACCTTTTGTAAATTTTTGTTGTCAAAGAAGTGAAAAGGGGTTAAGGAAGGTGGGAAACCTGAGTTCGAGTCCTGCCTCGGCCAGTTAAGAACCAGATAAACTTGGGCCATCCCTTCCTCGGTCTGCCTCCCCACACGGGTGGTGCCAGGGCTGGGGCAGGGGTCCCACTGGCCTTGCCAGCTCTGACGTAGAAAGAGACTCCTGCAACTGGCCTGTCTTCACTCTGCCCCTCTCTCCCCACAGCCACCTACAAGCCGGAGCTCCCTGGGAAGCAGTCCTTTCTCTACAACGAGGGCAACAGGTGGATCCCGGTGCTGTAGCGGCCTCACAGGGCGCGGGAAAGCCCGGCCCCCAGCGGCCCCACGCAGGTGCCACCTGGGTCTGGGGTTGCAGCTGGGCTGCGGCACTTGTCCTGGTCTCGAGCTGCCTCCTGGAGACTGGGGCCCCCACCCCTGCTGACCTCATGGTTTCCTGAGAAGAAGAGGAGAGGACGGAGCCTCCCCCAGCTCCTTCGCTAGGCACCTGGCGAGGCTGATCTCTGCTCCCTGCCCTCGGACGCAAGGGGCTCCTGAAGCTCGGGCTCCAGCAGAAGGTGGAGGAGGGCAGTTGCCCTGCCTAGGAGCCTGTTGCTGACCAGGGCTCTGGGGCCCGCGTGCATCTGCAGGGGGGACAGCACATCCTTCTGGCCTTGGCTTCCAGCCCCTCCCTGTGTTCCTAGAGCTGGAAGGCTCAGAGGCGATTGTAACAGACATGAAGGGGTTGCCTGGGCTCCTTGCCCCCCACTAAGCCCTGGAATCTCACCTTCAGGAAGAGCACGGCAGCCAGTCCCTGGGCACCTATGCTCAGCACCCACCCTCGGGAGAGGCTACAGCACATGTGGGTGGGGCCCTGCTGGAGCCAGAGCCTGGACACAGAGGTTCTGGGGGGCCGGGAGCCATGCAACACCCTGAGCCTGCAGGTTCTCACTCTCACCCAGCCTTTCCCCTTCCTGGGCTGAGCTCACCAACCTTCCGCTCACGTTTGACACATCTTTAATGCATCTCTTCTGGCCTGTGATTTCCCCTCGGCAAGAGGAGAAGATTCCCAAAGAGCCAGGAGAAGATAGAAGCAGCCACACACCCCTTCCTTCCCCAGATACTGGCATTGTCCTTCAGTTCGTAAGTGGAACTCTCCCAGGCAGCCTGCCCTCGCCCCAGTGAGGACAAGACTCTCACTTCCATTTTGCTTTCTCCTCTGACTTTTCTCTGGAAATGCCACATCCTGGGCCTCCATGTCAAAACCGGCTGCCGACTGGCTGTCCACTTAGGGAGGGGTTGGAAGGATGGAATAACATCCAATTAAACTGAATTCTTGCATCTCACCAAAGCTGGCCTCTCTGTGACCTGACTCCCGCAAGCGCCCATTGCTTTGGGACACGCTGGGGGTGGCGGGAGCTCGGTGGAGGAACGGTGGAGTCCGGATCTAAGGCGGCCTAATGCTCCCATTCTTGCAGGCCCTTCTCCTTGAGTTGGATCAGAGTTTGTAGGCTCATGTCAAGCTTTTCCAGGGCTAGGTGGGCAATACCGGGACCAAAACAGGTGACGCAGGGATGGCGTCAGAGGTCTGGGAGCGGAGGCTGCTGCCTACCTAAAGGGGGATCCCACTTGGGTCCAGCAAACTGTTTGCAGGTCTCTCAACAGAACCTGGGAAATACTTAAAATGTGCCGTGTCCTGATTGGACATGTGTACAACCGTGTTTCAATTTGAAGTTTTTTGATTAGGCCGAAGGAAACTCTCCTGCGAACCTCTGGCTGGCCCTGGGGAGCTAGACGTTCTGGAAGACACTTTCAAAGTGACACTTAGAGCTGTACTTCCCTTTCACCCCAGGCTCTTGACAATGAGGCCGGACCCAAGGCCTCGGTTCTTGGGCCCCTCTGACCCTGGGGGATCTTAGCAGGCCATTGGGCTGTAAGAGCAGGCTCCAGGGAAGATGACTTAGCCAAGAGCACAGGGCAGGGTTGGCATAAGGACCCCTGGCCTTGGGCTCTGCCCACCGACCCCAACTACGAGGTCCTCAGCAAGGCCATCCTGACCCTTCCCAGGACTTCTACATGTGCAGTGACCCCAGGTCGTAACATTCAGCTGTGGGATCACACAGGGCAGAGAGCTGGGCCCCCGGGTGGGACGCCTGCTTTCCTAGAGCCCAGCCCAGCACTGCTCTTCAAGTTGGGGCAAGCACCCCCAGGGCAGGAGCAGCCAGGCCGTGTCTGCTCCAACCCTCTCCTCCTGGCAGACACTCACAGAAGGAACAAGTGTGGCATTTGAAGTAATACATAGGCAGAGTTTTATTACTAAATACTATACGAGTATACAAAATGCATAACTGCATAACCGCTAAAAAAATAGCCAAGAAATGTGAAATACACATTTTTTGAAATGATAAAAATGTATCCATGAAAATATAAAATGTTGCATATATATACAATATATACTTATATATTTATAACATAAATGAAAACTGTGAGAAATGTGTACAACAGTGAGCAGGGCGGTCGGTCATTTGTGGAGCAGCCACGTGGTTGAGGCCGATCAGCTCTATTATTTACATCGGACACGGAGGAAGTCCAGGAGAAAGAGGCGCGTCCACCACAGTGCCTTTTAAAAGTCATTTGCACTGGAAATCAAGAGTGTTCAAGTTAACTGTCCAAAGGGTGAGAGATCCTTGGTCTGAAGTCAATGGAATGACCAAGAATGGGAGCGGACAGCGGTCAGGTCGGCTTTGGGAGTGAGGCCCGCCTCCAGAACCAGGATAGGCAGCCTCCAGAACCGGGATAGGCAGCCTCCAGAACCGGGATAGGCAGCCTCCAGAACCGGGATAGGCAGCCTCCAGAACCGGGATAGGTAACCTCCAGAACTGGGATAGGCAGCCTGCAGAACTGGGATAGGCAGCCTGCAGAACCGGGATAGGCAGCCTCCAGAACTGGGATAGGCAGCCTCCAGAACCGGGATAGGCAGCCTGCAGAACCAGGACAGGCAGCCTCCAGAACCGGGATAGGCAGCCTGCAGAACCAGGACAGGCAGCCTGCAGAGCAGCTGCGGAGGAGGAAACTGTCTGCCGGGCATTAACCAAAACAAGTGTCTGGCTGAGCAGGCACTGGCAGGCGCTCAGAGTGGATCAAGCATGAGGTGGGGGCTCGGGTCAGGACACCTCCCAGGTCCCTTCCTGGCCCTGATGTCAGTGACCGGGCCTCTTCCCTCTGGGAAGGCATTCAAGTAACAGCACTGAGGCACGAGGAGAGGTTGTGTGCGGCGTGGGGCCACTGGCAGCTGGCTCCTGGCCCGGAGCTCCCGCCGGGGTCCTCACAGCTCCTTCAGGGTGATCTGAATCTTGCCATCAAGCTCCCCCATGTCCAGCAGGAAGGCGACATGGTTGCTGTAATGCTGAATGATGTTGTTGTCCATGTTGACCAAGATTCTGGAAGAGAAGAGCAGTGGCTAGACTGTGGGAGGCCCCTTGCTTTCAGGGCCACCGAGTGACAAGGATGACAGTGACAGTTACTACATGTCAGGGACTCCCCATATTTCCAGCGTCTCACAGACTTTCTCTCTAACCCGGTAACAACCTGCAAGGTGGTGGTTCCTTGTCCCACTTTCAGGGAAGGGCACAATGCCCAAGTGGCTGAGCCTGCCCGTTAGCATGTCCCCTGCTGTGCCAGGGTGCTCCTCAGTACATATAAGCATGGACACTTGTGAGCAACTACAGGTAGACGTGGGGAAGCCTCAGTGCTCCTTAGTCACCAGCCAGACTGAGGACTCAGACACAGTGTGTGAGTTCAAGTGCAGGAGGTGTGGTGGGTGGACAGTGTGGAGACAGCAATGTGCCACTCAGATGTGCCTGCCCGAGCCAGAGGCGAGGACCACGCGAGCCCAGGCTAAGCCCCGCCCCCAGGAAGCCCACATCTCAGGGAAGCGCAATAGACCGGAGGAGCTTGGCCTTCTCTTCCCCACAGGCAAGGACCTGGGCCAACCTGAGGAGGAGAAAGCCTCTGTGGTGGGGCCTCTGCAGGGGTCAAAGCCAGAGCATATTCCAAGGGGCACCCTCTAGGAGCTGCTTCCCCGGGGAAAGACCCAGGAAGAGGTGACCCGCCCTGATCCTGTCAGGAATGGAGGTGAGTGTTTTCACCCGGCCATCCATCCACCAGCCCATCCCAAACAAAAACAAGGGTCACACAGGGACCTAGAGCCTGTCCTGCAGAAGTTTAGACTCTGGCATGGCCCCGGAGAACGCCCTGTCACCCTATTACTCTATCTCACGATGGGAACCCGAGGCTCAGAGGAGTAAAGTCATTTGCCTTGGGCCACACAGGCAATAGATTGCCCGGCTGGGATTTGAATCCAGACTTTTGTCTCTCTTCACTGCATCCTTTTTTTTTTTTAAATAAAGAAAAAAAAATCACCTCCACCATGTCCCATAAATATAAACTAGAAAGTGGCATATATAAGGAAGGCAAAATTCCGGACTGGGAGAGTTCAGAGGGCACATTACTTTAGGAGGGGCAGGAGGGTGCAGTGAGAACTCAGACCATGCTCCTGGCAGGCGGCTGCCTGCTTTTCTGAGGGTCCCAGGGGGAGGTGGTCGCCTTGTCCCCACCACCCCCAGGGCGGAGGGGCAATGGAGACAGCGGTGGGCAGAAGCAGCTGCTCTTTTCGCAAGGCAGCCTGGGCTCAGGCTGGGGCCGGGTGCTGACCACCAGGATCTAATTACAGGCTCCCGCTTCCTCAGGTCCTGCTGGTGGTTCCTACACTTTATAGGGGGGCCTTTGGGGGCAACAGAGATAGGGGGGAGGTAGGGCAGAGGGGTGGCGCTCTGTCAGTGGCAGGGCTTTGTTTCATACAGTGGCATTTACAGGGTGTGTCTGGGTGCCAGGCACTAAGTGCGTACGTGCACACACTGAAGATGCCTCCCTCCTGCACCCAGGCAGGGCCTCCCAGGGGCCCAGGTGCACATGTGTGCAAGAGAGAGCCCAGACAGGCCCAAGGACCCTGCCTCTCCGAGGTCAATGACCCCTGAGGCAGGAGTGTCAGGAACTATGTCCCAGAGGTGGGCTTCCTGTCACTTGCTAGCTCTAGCCGTCTCCTGTCCTGGTTCGCATGAAACCCCTGGCTAGCTGCCAGTCAAAACAATGTATTTGTTCATCTTTCAAGTACTCAGCAGTGCTTGTAAGCTGATTGCATCTACCTTTGTCCAGAGAACTCTCAGGAGGGTTCTATGAAAATAAACGAGGCCACTGATTAGAATTTCCTGCTCAGGTGAGAAGTGTCCGACTCTTAGGGAGGTGACACATGAGCCTGACCTCTCCCAAGAGGTTTTTTTGGGGGGCTCTTCTCACTGGGCATCAGAGGCAATCCTAGACCTGAGGCTTCCATGGTTGGGGGTGTGTATGGGTGTGGGGTGCCTCTGAAGGCACCACTGCTGAGTGATGCCCTGGGCTAGGGGCTGGCCTGGCCACAGCCTTTATTTGCTCACTGCTTAGCGGTTAGAGGAAAAAGCAGGAGGCAAGATGAAGTCGGGGGTGTCTGCACAGCCGTTAGGCCAGGATTCCTCCTGCCATGTACTAACTCTGTGATCCTGGGACTACTCAGAACCTCAGTCTCCTCCTCTGTGGAAACAGAGATGATCACCCAAACTCAAAGGGTCAACGAGCGGATCCCTCAGGGTTATCCAGCCCAGCACCCGGCATACACAACGTGCGCCACAGATGGAAGTTGTCACAATTATGGCTTAACCAGCTGGCTGGGCTTAAGGGAAAGATTTGCAACTCAGCCGGTGGGGCTAGGAGTTGGGGCAACCTTATATGTATTACCCCACACCCCAACTCACGCTCCAGGACACCTCCCAGCTGCTCGGCCCAGCTCTGGTGGGATTGGTAAGGGAGGCAGGTGGGGCTGCAGCCAGGGGGTGTGGGCACTGGCACTGAAAGGGGAAGTGGGGCTGGGCTTGTCCGGGCAAAGCAGAGCCTGCCCTCTGCAGTGAGCCCCAATTTGAAACCGAAACTTGAAAGAAAAAAAAAAACCCCAGACACTCATACAACCAAAACCAAACGGATCCTTTCCCAGGGGCTGCAGAGTGCACACCTTCCCCCACCCCGCCCTTCTATGGGAAGGAAGCTGGGTGGAAACTGAGGAGGGAGGGGGAGGGAGGGCTGGGCCTGTGAGGAAGGAGGCCACCCCTGGGCCTAACTGGATGGGGCCTCAGCCTGAGTCCCAAACCTGCAGTTTTCTAAAAAGGACAGGCCACAGCCATATACAGGGGACAAAGCCTGCACACAGCCAGGGTGGCCAGTACGCGAGGCTGGAGTTAGACTGCGGAGGTCGGGAGGATCTGGTCGGAGGTGTGGGCCGTGGGGCCGGGAGAGTTTCCCAGGGCCCTGGTGCTGGGTCCTCTGGGCAGGGAACGGCAATGGCGATTTTCTCTGCTGGTGGGTGCGGGGGCTCAGCTGGGCTGGCGAAGTGAACCCGTTAACAGTCTTCTGACCAGGGGACAGAAGCCTGGAGGGCAGTGCCCACACGGACCCCACACCAAGGATCTCCTGGAAGAGGACAAAGGAGCTGCCGTCCTGAGCATGAACCCAGGAGCCTGGGGAGGTGATGGCACTTCTGATCCCCTGGAGGGTGAAATCTTATTCCCCGATGCCTCCTGCAGACCTGGCGGTGGAGACCTGAGGAGCATCCCTGGTGGGGCTCCCTCAAAACCACACCCAAACGCAGTTCCCTTTCCTGACACACGGCCAGCCACGCCCTCTGAGCACTGACTCAGCAGGTAGCACCGCTGCTGGGCCCTTCTGCCTGAGGCTTTACTCCGCTGCTGCTGCCCCCGAACACGGCTGATCGCTTCCGTGCCTCAGTGCCCCTATCTGTGAGGTGTGAGTAACGGCATCCACCTCGCAGTGTGACAGTGAGGGTTAAATGAGACATGCTTAGCGCACTATCTGACACAAAGTAGAGGATCAAGCGAATGGCAGTCACTATTATCATCATTACAACCAAGTGACTTGGTTAGCCAGGTCTTGGGACTTGAACTTGAGTTTCCTGACACGGGGCCCTGCACTTCCCACAACCTCCCTCTCCTTTCCTTCCCAGTAGCCCTCACCGTCTGGTCTCTGCGGTGGCCTTTCCTGACTGGGGGTTCTCTATCCAAGTCCACCTCCCCTAGTCCTCTCTACAAAATCACGTACAAACACCACTCAGCATGGAGCAGCAAGCCTATGCTGGTCAGAATGGACCTTCTGGGCGCTCCATGAGTCAACACCCTAGAAGGAAAGGGGCGGTGCGGAGACGGGGGTGGGGGGTGGGGGGGAGCTGTCCTGGGCACTTACCCCCGCTTGCATTTCTTGTAGACTTTGTAAATGTTCTCTTCTGGAAGCCCATACTTCTCGGAGATCTGGAAGAGAACAGTCGAGGATTCATTGTCTGCTGCCCAAAGTGGATGTATCCCATTCTTTTATATCATGACTTTCAACTTCCTAATTATAAAAGTGTTATATGTCCAGCCCTGGTTGGTGTGGCTCAGTGGGTTGGAGCTTTGTCCCGTACACTGAAAGGTCGAGGATTCAAGTCCCATTCAGGGCACATGCCCAGGTTGATCCCTGGCTGTGGCACAAGCAGGAGGCAACCAACTGATGCTCCTCCTCTCTCGCTCTCTCTCTCTCTCTCTCTCTCTCTCTCTCTCTCTCTCAAATCAATCAATAAAAAAAAAACACACACATCCTTAGGTGAGAAATTTTTAAAAAGTAATATATATCCAGATTGTAGAAAGATACAAAGAAGAAAATTACAATCACCCATGATCCTGTTCCCCAGAGATAAACACCCTTAGCATCCGGGTATATTCCTGCCCATCAGCCCATGCATACAGATGTTCTTCTACTCCACACAGGCAGGGTTACTTGTCCTTGTATATCACAAGCCTTCCCCCATCACAACAGACTCTTGACAAACAGCATGGTTAGTGGCTGTAAAACATCCCAAAGGCATCACCACTTCCCTCAGCCCCCGCTGGACGTGCCAATACAGATCGTCCCCGTGCTGAGGGCTCCCTCCACCAGCTGAGCACTCGTTACAGAGCCCTGCTCATAGATCGCTGGAAGAATGAGATGAACTGGCCCACACGAAGCACAGAGGGCAGTTCCTGGTATGTACCAAATACACGGCCAATACTCAGGAACTGGTCATTGCTATTATTTTAGAAGTGGAGCAATAGGGAAGCTCTTACCCTATTGTGGAGGGAGGGTAACCCAGACATTTCCCCCTTTGAGCAGGAATTACTAATCCCATTTGATGGGTGTGGATGCTGAGCTGGAAGAAGGTAAGGCCTGTGCCAACGCCTAGCCTAGAACCAGGTTTCCTCCCCATCACACCCCAGACCACGGGAGCTTGTCCTACAGATGAGGAAACCGCAGCTCAGAGGCTGGAGAGCGTGTCTGCACTCACAGCTTTCAGCCCTTTCTCCCAGAAGTCCTTTCCTCTGGGCAGACACAGCTGGCCTCAGCTCCACCACCCGAGTTACAGAACTCTTACTCTGCTGAGCCCCAGTTTCCCTGTTTGTAAAATGGGTGTAATAATGGGATGTACACAACGGGGTTCTGCACATGAATTGAGACGATGATGTAAAGGGCCCGGCCCAGTGCCTGTGCCCTGGTGAGGGCTCAGTGAGTGTTGCAGGTTAGTGTTACTGACGGCCTGGAAGCGGCAGGGATCCTCAGGCCAAGGGCTTCCGGTGGAGTTCCTCACTGGCCTTTTAGGATAAGGATCCGTCTCCGTTATTCTCTGCTGTGACAGAGAGCCCGCCAGGCAAGAAAAATTCCCTGACTATTGATCTTAGTGGTGATGTGGCTGGGAGCTACCAGCAGTGCCTCAAGTCAACGCAAGCAAGAACTTAGGAATTTTCTACCCATAAGTTGTACAAAGACAACACAGGCTGCTCCACAGGTAATGAGCTCTCCATCCCTTAAGTATACAAGTCAAGACTGGGCACCCACTCGGCAGTTACTGGGGAGAAGGCTCAAGCACTAGATGGGGAGCTGACCCTTTAAGGTTCTATCCAACCCAAAGATTGAGTCTACATTCAAATGACATTTGCTGGCCTTTTGTGAGCCCAGCTTCCTGGGGCTGGTGCCAAGTAGGGCTGATGATACGTGAAGAGAACAGGAGAACACGAGCGCTTGGGCGAATCCCAGCTCTGTTGCTGCGAGTAACCTTGGCAAATTATCTGACCTTGTGGGAGGCTGTTTCCTCATGGGAAATGAGGAGATAATAACAGTACCCACTTTTCAGGGTTGTTAAAAGAATATGGTGAGCTGGCAAATGCAGTACGCCTGGCACACAGTGGGTCTTCAAAAGGTAGACAATGCTATGATTTAATTCATTTTTCCCTCCACAGCCCAAGACCTTGGAACCACGTGGCTTTTCCGAGCAGGCCGACCTTTGAGCACAGCTGGCCCTGGTGGGGCTGCCTGCGCATTTGTTAGCTGAGCCACAGAGCTGCCGTGGGGCTGTTTCACCTGCTCTCTGGTGGTTGGGGGTGGTGGTAGGAGAAGGCCTTGCCCAGACACACCTTCAGCTTCCCTGGCCAGCACTCCATCCTTCCCCCAACCCTCTCAAACCAACCACAAGCTACAGGAATGAGGCCCCCTGGGAAGGAAAAAAGTGTCTCTGGGGTCTGGCCTTTTGGGGTTTCATTCCCATTAAAATAGAAACAAGTTTGCAAAGCCAACAAAAAGCTCTGGCTTGTCAAACAGCAGCCATCAGATTAAGGAGGATTTATGGTGTGTGTGACTCCCAGGGTGGAGCCAGGGTTCTTGCTGCAAGATAACATCACAGAGGCTTAAACCACCCCCTTCCCCCCCCCCCCACCCCTTGCCACACACACAGCCGGGCCCAGCAGGCCCTCCCAAGTGGGTGGGACAGGTGGGCCACCACAGCACCAAGGTTCCAGTGCACTCCTTCCCAGAGCCTGCCTATGGGACGTCAGACTGTGTGGTGAAGAGGGAAGAAGTATGTGCCCAGGAGCACGAGAGGGGGTCTGGCCAGGCAGGGGGGTCCACAGGCCTCTTACCGCATTCCTCAGCCCCTTCAGGTCCGGGGTCTTCAACATGAGGGCGTCAAACACCTCCTCAGTCTCCCTCCGCACATACAATAGAACTGAGAAGCAAAGGGGATAAGTGAGCCAGGGGTACCTTAGGGGAGGGGGGAATCTTTACAAATACGACTTCCTTTCTTAACGTAAGGTGGATTTCGGCAGAAAAAGCCAACGCTTGCTGAGGGTCTGTACCCTCTGCGGCTCCCAGGCCCTTGCTCAGACCCTCCCCCACCCTCAAGTCTTGGCCCAACCCCAGCTCCGACCCATAACGCAGCCCCTCGCACCCTCTCTGCTGGGATGGGTGCTGCCTGGGCCAGGACCAGTGAGTGATTGAGGCTTTGGGGAAGGCCTCTGGGGAGCTGGGGTGAGGTGGGCTCAACAACAAAGTGGGGGCGGGGGGAGCGAGGCTACCTCTCTGCAGGTCGTCTTCCTTGGCCTGTTTGGAGGGCAGAGGCTCCAACTCCTCAGCAAAGGGCAAGCAGGCGCGCTTCAGCGGCAGCCTGTGGGGCGGCAGAGAGGGGCTCATCAGGAACCCCGGTGGACCCGAGACCAAAGGGCCCCGCTGATCCTCCTAGGTGAAGGAGACCCCATGAAGGCAGCAAAGCAGGGGAGCAGCGGTTAGGGTAGCATGTTCTGCACCTGGACTGCCTGGGTTCAAAGCCCAGCCCTGCTGCTCAGCAGCTGGGTGACTAGGGGTGAGTCTGTGAAACGGGATGACAATAAACTAGCTCTATTCCACGAGGTTGTGAGGCTGGAGGGGAGGATGCACTCTGCTGTCAAACAGTGTGTGACCCCCAGTAGGGCCTCCATAAGCGTGGACTGTTGTTGTATTACCAACATTATTTTTTGAAAGATCAGGTTGGATGTGAGTCGGGAGGAAGGGTTGTGGGATCTAGAATAAGACTAAGGCCTGTCTCTGCTACTTAATAGCTCTGTGACCTTGGGCAAGTCACTTCACTTCTCTGAGCCTCGGTTTCCTCCTTCATAAGTAAAGCGATAACCCCTGCTTGCCTGCCTCACTGGGGCTGTTGTGAGGGGATAAATGACATAATTTGGTGTCTAAGCACCTTCTGAAAAGTACCTCTTGTTTATAGGGAAGGCTGATATCAACAAATGATCTTGTAAAGTGCTTCCCATTCATAAAGATTCATTTACACTCCGCCCTCGCCCAGCAGCCTCATCCCGAGGCCAGTTTCTCATCTGACAGATTTCCAGGCTGAGGCTGAGGGGAGTGAAGGGACTGTGGCTGCCAGACAGAGGGTGGAGGCTCTTCCTAGACTGAAGGGCCACGGGAGGAGGACTCTGAGCCCCTAAGTCCTCCACCACAGCTTCCCCGCCTCACTCTTCAAACCTGACCCCCATCTCTGAGGCTTTTTCTTTTCCTTTTTACAAGCAGATGTCTCGCCAGAGATTCGCCAGCTTTTCACATAAAACAAACCCATAAAAATCCAGGCAGTTTCAGTGAGAAAGGAGCATGAATCTAGGAGCTTGGAGGTTGGGGCAGAGTCCTGTGGCTGCTTCCTCTGGGCCCAACCCTTAGCTTGGGAGGCAGGTGGGAGCAGGGAGAGGAGTGAAGGGGGGACAGGTAGGGAGGTGAGGCCCTGGGCTGCTGGTCTCCGTACCTGTTGGAGCCGCCCTGTCCTGCCGAGGTCACTGCCTGCAATGAAGAGAAAAGACATTTTCCATCACATGCAAAAGCTGAGCGGAGCCCCCAGCTGCTGGAGGCTTTCTGGGGGGACAGCCTTTGGCTAGGGGAGAAGGAGATGCAGTCTTGGTGCCTCTCCAGCCCATTCTGCTCAGATCACAGCCCTTTCGTGAGCTGAGATCTGGAATTGAAAGGAAGCATCTCACCCACATGAGATGAGTCAGGGACTCTGACACAGGAGGTGCGAGGCAGTGCTGGCAGAATCAGGGAGTCCCACCTGAGTGCAGCACGCCCAGACTGTCCTGCAGCAGGTGACTAGTGTGGGAGCTGAGGCAGAGGCGGGAGGAGAGAGCACGCCCTTTGCCCCTCCTGTGGGCCTGGCACTGCTGCTTGGTGCAGTCATCGCCAGTCCCCGGAGGAAACACTGTGGCCCAGAGAGGGCAGAGAGCCCTGGGGAACTACCCAGCAGGAGGCATGGGGAACTACCCAGCAGGAGGCATTCTGGATTCGGACTCCAGACTCCAGTTTTCCAGTCTTTCTGCTTCCTGGGTGCCCCTCTCAGGCTACCTGTGCAAAGACTGGTCCCTCTGTCTTTCCCCACAAATTAGCTGTAACCTGGCCACAGGGGCCTTCATCTCCAGGGGTCAGTCATCTTCCTACTTGGCCTCTGGTTGGGGCAAAGAGTGAGTTCATGCAGCCGCCCGTGCTGGAGGCCACAGCACCGATTCTGGGGCAGTGAAGGGAAGATGGCGGACACAGAGAAGGATTTCAATGAGTGCCAAGGATGGCACCAGGGCTGGCTGTTCTTCAAGTCTGGGGCTCAGCTATTAGAAACCTCCTCTGTGTGTGCTCCAAGCATAAACACTCGGATGGCTACACAGTCCATTCCTCATTAACATTCTTCTCTTGAGTAGAAAAGGTCACTGAAGTTATGTGATCGTATATATACACATTTGAAAAAATTTCCTGGGATTCAATGAAGGTACTTTCTTTTTGATGTAAAAAATATTAGGATCCGTAAACATCTAAATGGACCTGGATTGGCCGAGTGGCAGGTTGCTCCCCACTGGTCTGTGCTAAGGAGCCAAGACCCTCTCTCAGCCCAAGGCCCTTACCCCTCCAGGACGCTGCAGGCCGGAGAAGTGCACGTTGGGAATGAACAGCACTGGTGGGGTTTCCAGGTCAGCCTCAGGCCGCAGGTAGGTGGTCTCATTGCCCCTGAAGCCGGACAGCAGACAGCCCTTGATGCCTGGTGGGAAGAGGGAGGCCTGGTGACCTGAGGTCCCGCCATCCGTGTCCCATCCTCTGCCCTCTAGTCTCCTTGACCCCTTCACCCCAACCCAGCCCAGCACAGTCCCTGACTCATCTCCACTGACCATTGTTGCTGGAGTCGGAGCACTTGACTTTCCTCCGGAACTGCTTCCGCTCATCATCCCGCATCTTCCTCTCGGCTCCCTGTGAGGGGGAATGGGAGGGGGTTATTAAGTGTCTTGGGAGGGGCTGGCTGCTTTGCATCTTGAATATGGCCAGCCTTATGATGCTGCTTTCTTCCCAGAGTGAGACCAGAAAATAGGAAAGTACAGAGGGAGGGAGGGAGGGGACTGGAGGATGAGAGAGAGAGAGAGAGGGACAGAGAAAGAGAGAAATGAGGAGAAATGTGAAAAAGAGAGACATTTCTGGAGATCTGGAAAGAGGACTCTAGAAAGAGATGAGATAGGGCCTGGCAGGCAAGGCTCAGTGGTTGAGCTTCGACCTATGAACCAGGAGGTCACCGTTCGATTCCCAGTCAGGGCACATGCCTGGGTTGCGGGCTCGATCCCCAGGGCAGGGTGTGCAAGAGGCAGCGGATCAGTGATTCTCTCTCATCACTGATGTTTCTATATTTCTCTCCCTCTCCCTTCCTCTCTGATGTCAATAAAAATAATAAATAAAATAAAATAGATGAGAGAGGAATGCAGAGACAAGGGGAAGACATACATAGAGAGGTCAGGACAGACAGTGACAGGCACAGAGATGGAGAGAGAGATTCAGAGAGCAAGTCAGAGAGAGACAGACACACCCCGAGTGGCTGGTAAGGACGCAGGGAGGGGCTGCCCTTCTCCCTCCCTGGGCCCAGCAGAGGGTCTGTCCGCTCCTGTCACCTTGTCACAGAAGATCTTGATCTGGCAGACAGCGCGGTGCACCAGGCGCTCGGTGGCGGAGCCACAGTCATAGGTGTCAATCTGCAGGTTCAGGGGGACACCCTTTACCCCCTTCTGCGACGAGAAGTCTGTGCTGAGGCAGTTGACACCGATGAACACCTGGGGACAGATGGGAGAGCTGACTAAACAGCCTGCCCAGGTCCCCAGCTCTGCTGTCCCACCAATGCCCTTTCCTGAGCCCACTGGGTGCCTGCTCAGCCCTGATGCTCAGAGAGGGGGACAACTGTCCCAGGGTGACACAGGGAGGGTGTGGGGAGCCGGGGTTTGAGTCTAAGTCTTTACTAGTGGACAATGCACTAGACAGACACAGGCAGTCTGAAGGATCGAGGCCCTGAGCGGGAGATTAATGGTCCCTTAGGGGCTTAACATCAAGAGCCTCATTTTTCTACAACTTGGAGCGAGGAGGTGGTGAAGGGCCAAATTCCCACCCCCAGGCCCTCAGCTTCAGATCACTAACCTGCTGGGCCTGGGTCACAGAGAGGGAGACACTGCCCCTCTGCACCCCAAACACCAGCTCCAGCCAACACCAGACCAGTCACCCCCATTCCCGGCTGAGGAAATGGAGGCTCTGAGCAGGGAGTCAGGCAGGGTGGCCGAGTGGAATGAGTCTGGACATGGGGCCGCCCACATCCGGGGTGGGAAGCTGAGCTCTGCCACTCACTACCCTGTAGACAGTGCTTTAATCACATGGAGCTGTTTCTCAGCTGCTGGGCTGTGGGTGGCTAGTGGCCTTGGCATGGTGGCTGCTGGGTATGCGTAGCTGTTATTAGGGGGCAGCTGGAGTCTCACCCAAAGCCTAGGCCTGACTGAGGGTGGCCTGGGGCAGTCTCAGCAGGGCAGTCCCTGGTAAGCTCGCTCCTCCATGCGGTGCCAGGGCCAGACCCTACTCCCTTGGAAATGACCCTGACCTGAACAGCAGGGGTGGGGGTGGTGCCTGAGCAGAGACCCTCTTCCTTCCCAGGCCGCAGGGGGCCCTGGGCACATGCCAGACATACCTCCCCCTCAGCCAGCTCAGCCCTAATGTAGCCCCCACCCAGCCCACACCTGAGAAAGACCCACGCCTGGGGGCTTAAGAAGCTGTGAGAAAATCCCAACCGAAACCCACCTCTCCCTTCCCATGAAACTCTGTCCCCACCTCTCCGCACTGGAGGCCCCACCCCCACCCTTTCCTGCCCCTGCCACCTGTCTGGATAATAATAATCCGTGCCTTTGGGCCTCCCTTTGTGTTGTCAGAGCCCCTCACTCCATTTTCTCAGGCCCCCCTGGACAGGTGGGGAGACAGGGATTAGCTCCCAGCCTGTCCAAGGCCAGAAATGTCCTTGCCATGAACTGAACCCAACCCTGTTCTTGTGGGCTGAGCCTGGGCCAGGGAGGGGAAGGGACAGAGGCAAGGTCACCCAGCGCCTGGCTCTCAGACGAGTGGCTCTTCCACCATGCCAGCGCTCCCAACGGAAAACCAAGACACAGAGGCCCAGCAGCACTCCAGGCTGGCCGTAAGCATTTAAGTAGCTTAATTGCTGGGACAAAAAAAAAAAAAAAAATCACCAGAGGCTCCATTTCTCAGGCCTTCCTGGTGGGTTTGGCACCGTGCCCATATCTCAGACATGCACGATCTCGTGGAATCTTCGCCATAGCCCCAGAAGGCAGATTACTGTTTCCTTCCCATGGCTCAAGAAAGGAGGCAACTGGGATTTCAGCCCTCATCCGCCGAACTCCAGAGCATTTCTCCTGCAACACTACACTGGCCTGCCAGTCAGGAAAGCTGGCGTCCGCAGCAGCTTGTGACCTTGCACAAGGCTCAGCTTTCCCATCCGGTAAATGGGTGGGCTGGATAAATAACAACAGCCACCACAGATGTGCCACGCTGTGCTCTACCTTTCACCTATCTCACAGGATCTCATGTCAGCCGAATGGCTGGTGCTACAATTCCATCCCAATTTGAAAGCCGCTCACAGGGCTGGGATGCGGGCCCAGCCTTTCTGGCTCCAGAGCCTGTGATTGTCCTCCGCCCTCTATCCTGCCTCCTCCACTGATGCCCTCCTCGGAGCAGCTTCCGTAGTCCCAGGTGCAGGCCAGCCCTGTCCCCGGGACGGGGACTTCCTGGCCGTGCGCCAGCACTGACCTTGGCCTCCTCACTGACATTCCACACGAAGGACAGTGCGTTGTAGGCCACCTCCTCAATGTGCTGCACGGTGTTGAAGTTCTCTTTGCAGTCAGCTGAAACCACAGGAAGCCAGAAGAAGAGTCAGGGGGGAAGGGATCTGGGGGCTCCATGGGGAGGAGGCATGAGGAGCCGGGTCCCATTCTTGGCAAGGACGTGCATCCCCTCCCCCAAGAACCATGTTTCGGGCAGAGAGGAAACTGGTAATTGTGCCTTGGGTTACAGATGGGGAAACTGAGGTTCAGCCTGAGTAGCAGATTTGCCCAAACCCTGGAAGGAAACCCCAAAGAGGCCAAGGCCTTCACTGTTTTGGGGTAAAGATTATACTTTCATTGAGATTATGATTCAGGAGATCTCTCAGATAAAGCAGTAATAACAGTAGTAGTAATAGTGGTAGTAATAGCAGTGGTACCAGTACTACTAATACTGAACTATTGAACTAATAGTGACCAAATGGTAGCATCATTTAGGAACGCGTACAGTATGGCAAAGACTTAGTTAATCCTCACAGTGGCACTATGAATATTCAGCTCTCACATGGGGAAAATGAAGCTCAGAGAAGTTTAGTCTCTTGCCCAGGGTCACACAGTAATAAAAGGCAGAGCAAGGAGTAGAGCTCGGCTTTGTCTGGCTCTTGAACCCAGGCTCCTAACCACTCTGCTCTCTGGCCTCTCAGGAAGTCACCGAATTGTCCCTGTTGTTTCAGGTTCCCCAGTACGCTGTGTTCCAGGCAGACACCGCACTGTGGGCCGGCAGGGCAGCCAGCCTTGTTCCATTTGACAGTTGAAGAAATGAAGCCCAGAAGAAGAAGAAGTAACACCAGGAAGACAGTGATGGAGCCAGAACCTGGAGACCCGAGCATGGCCTGTGTCTCCCACCATCTTGGGGCCTGGGACAGGGACAAGGTGGCACAGACACAGGGCCTGCCTCCTGCCCCCTACCTTCTGGCAAAGCCTGCATCCTAGCTCCCAAAGCAGAGCTGGCCAGCTGGGCCTGGAGCCTTCCAAACTACCAGCAGCCTACACTGTTATCTTATGCATCCGAGTCTTAGTGCTCTAAGGCCCCTGATGTAGACAAGACGCCCGCCTCCCAGGGGCCCATTTATCTGACACAGCTGGAATCCCCAAGGCCCTGTTTATCCCAAAGCAACACAGAAAAGAGGCCACTGCTTCCACACAACAGATGCAAATCCCTGCAAACTCCACAGATTTTGACTTGGGGGGTAGAGGGGCAAGCAGGCAGGCAGCTGGGGTTGCAACTAAGGCCTTCAGAGGTCAGAGGGGGCTGGGGAAAAGGGACACGGCAAGAAAGGCCTGATGAGGTGTGTGTATGTGAGTGTGTGTGTGAGAGAGTAAGAGACAGACCGGGAGGGGGCTTGGGACGGCTCTCACCCACGTCGATGACCCGCTGCTTGGCTGTGGGTTGCCGGGAATGCCAGTGCTTCCAGAACCGCAGCTGCTCTACCGGGACCTTCTCGTTGTCAAAGACAACCATCACCACACTCTGCAAGCACAGTGTCGCTGTGATCCCAGCCTTGGGAAAGGTGGCCGTGTGCGTCTGCTCCCTGAGCCTGGCTCGTGGCCCCATCCTTTGGCCTTAGTTTCCCCCACTCCATGGCAATGGCCAGTTACCCAGCAGCACCCTTTCCCTGGGCCCCTGGCAGGCAGGGCTGACCCGACCATCCCACCCCTTCCCACGCTGCTTCAGGGCCAACGCACCTTGACTTTGTTGGAGGACAAGGCAAGGCCTTTGCCGCCTGCGGGGGTCCGCAGAGTGATGGGGTAGAACTGGCCCTTGTTGAGGTAGGCCATGGGCGACTCGCCTGACTTGATGTGGATGGCTTTGGGGGAGCCCAGCGTGTACTCAAAGTCACTGCGAGGAGGGGGGAGACGACAGTGAGACTGGGCTCCCGCGGGCAGCGGGAGGAGGCCTGAGCTTTGCTGCGGACTTGCTGTGTGACCTTAGTGAATCACTACTTCCCTGGGCCCCTCAGTCTCCACAATTTTTGGGATCCTACGAAATGGCTTTGTTGAGCCCCAGCCCTGAATACTAAATAGTGGAAACCAGAGAGACCTCCGAGGAGTGATGAAGCCACAGGGGACACGAGGAGCCACAGAGCCCTGGTTTCCTGTCAGGGCACTGAGACCTGAGCCCAGGAAAGGGATGCAGAAGCCATTCTCTTTATGTCTCTTCTTTCCTATAGCTTCACTCCCCAATTTCCATTCACGGCTCACAGGGCAGTGTGAGGCTCTGTCTGCAGCGCCCTGCCCACTGAGCAGGTGACTAAGGGTTCCCAGGGCTGAATTACCTCTTGGGGCTAGGGTAGTCCTCTGGGCATGGGGGTTCCGGGGATGTCTTCAGGATATCTGGGAAGAGCAGCGACTGCAGAGAAACACAATCAAAGGGAATAAGTGAGCATGTCTGGGCTGCGGGGCCTCCGCCTAGGCTGCAGCATGTAGCTGTGCAGACGTGCAGGGCACAGCCTGGACAACAGGTCCCAGCAAACCCACGTCCAGAGCTCTGATCTCCTCACTGCCTTCTCTCCTTCTGCACCTGCATGCATGTTTCCGGAGAGAGTGTGAGGGTTCCGGGGATGGGCCCTCACCTCCTGTGGGTCATCCTTGAAGGTACTGTCTGGCTGCCAGCGCTGTGTGGGTGGCACCCCATGAATGCTGTCAAACAAGGAGTTGAGGGAGCCATTATCATACACATCACTGGTGGGCAGCAGGTAGCTGTCCACAGAACCAGCTTCCAGCTTGCTGGGGCCTGCGGGGAGGGCAGCTGCCTTGCCCGGGGAGGGCATGGCCACCTCCAAGCTCATCAGGTTATTCTTCTTGAGCACATCTGGGTACTCTGGGGTTCCAGACACATTCTCTGTCAGGAACTTCATGAGGTGCGTGGGACTTTCAAGGGGGGTGAGGTCCATCTCGTAGTCCATGCCATGGTAGTACCTGGGGAGAGAGAGGAGGGCTGAGTGTGCCTCTTCTCTCCGAGGCGTGGGATTGGAGAGTGACCCTCACACTGGCATATCGACCTTAGGCCCTCGCATGAAACAAGACATGGAGTAGGCCATTGTGTCACAGGGAGGAGTAGGGAGGAGAAAATCAACACTGGGACCAAGTACAGGCTCAGGGTTGCTTTATCCATTACAGTATTTGGTAACTTAAAAGCTGAACATTCATTTATTTCTTAGCCAGTTAAATGTCCCCACTCTAAAACAACTGCTCGTGTCATCCCATGGGTGTGTGCGGGAGTGTGCATCTATGAGTGCAGTTCATTTATGTTGAAAAAAGGGTCTGGAAGGATAGACCACAAACTTTAAGGGAGGCAGAGGAGTGGGATTACAGGAATCTTACACTTTGTACTTTTTACTTTTCTATAGAGGTTAAATATTTTACAGCAAGTAGGCATTACTTTTATAATCAGAAAAACTAACAACATTTTTTTAAAGTTCATTTTGAGAAAAGTCCCCATGCGCCAAAACCCGCTGTTCCTAGCAGGGGAGGGTCCCTGTGCCAGCGACCGGCGCCTCAGCAGCTGGGATTTTCTGGAAGGCAGAGAAGAACCCAAGTTTCCCAGCAGAGGACCTGTATGCCGGCAGGACAGGAAACCTGGAGAGAGAGTGCAGGGTGCTCCCAGTGCCAGAGATGGAGGCAGAGGTGGGAAGTGGAGAGGCAGAGTGGTGGGGTGGTTGAGCCTCACCTCTTTCCTTGGTCATTCCGGCCCCCGGTGGTGGAGGACAGGATCCGCTTCTCCTTGGGACCCTGAGAGGAGAGGAAGGAAGGGTTTATGCCTGGGCTTCTGGGCAAGACCCAGTTATTAGGAGCCTCCCCCGCTCCTGTGCACTTGGCCAGGCAGGGGAGAACCTTGGTCATTGGGAGGACACTGCCAGGACTTCGAGTTGGCAAGGAGCTCTAACCATCATTTATTTATTTTTAAAAATATATTTTAGCCCTAACCGGTTTGGCTCAGTGGATAGAGCATCGGCCTGTGGACTGAAGGGTCCCAGGTTCGATTCCGGTCAAGGGCATGTACCTTGGTTGCGGGCACATCCCCAGTGGGAGGTGTGCGGGAGGCAGCTGATCGATGTTTCTGACTCTCTGTCTCTCTCCCTTTCTCTCTGTAAAAAATCAATAAAATATATATTTTATATTTTATATTTTATTGATTTAACAGAGAGAAAGGGAGAGAGACAGAGACAGGGAATCAAACCTGGGACCTTTCGGTCTGCAGCCTGATGCTCTATCCACTGAGCCAAACTGGTCAGGGCTCTCACCATCATTTAGTCTGAGCCCAAGTTAGAGAGTGGGAGCAATACCCCAAGATCAGCAATTAAAAATCTCAGAATGTTGGAGTCAGGTAGGCTTGGCTTAAGTCCTGGCTTTACCACCTTAGAGTGCTTTGTGCTTTGGATAAATGACTGCACCTTTCTGAGACTCATTTTCTTCAGAGTCAAATGGGGAATGATATCACCTACATGGACTCTGAATCCAGATTTCTTGGGTTCGATTCCTAGATCTGCCACAATACTGGCTGTATGACCTTGGGAAAGTCCCTTTACCTCTCTGTAACTCACTGTCCTTTGAAAAGCAGGGATAATAACAGTAATACCAAACCTCAGAGGTTGATCTGAGTGCTTAGAACAGCACCTCACACATGGAGAGTACTACATAAATGTTACCTTTCACGATTATAATTATAATATTGTTGTATCTCAGAGCATCCAGGTCACTTCTCCCTAAGGCTAATAAAGCAGCCAGGTCTCCAACCCAGGCTAGTTACTCCAACACCTGGACTCTTAATCACACCCCATGGAGAGTATGAGGGAAGGCACCTGGCACAGTGCCTGGCAACCAGTAAGAAACGGTAAACGGACCACATGGCTCAAAGTCACGTTGCCAGTTTGTGGCCGAACTAGATCTCAAATTCCCACTTGGTGCTCTTCCCACACCATGAGACTATCCATGGGGCTTCTCTGAATCCAGCGTGCTCTGGGACGGGGGAAGGTCATGCCTCCCAGGACACTGTATTTCAATATACCACCTCACGTGTCCCTTCAGAGCCTGTCCCCACCATTCTGGCCCTGGAAATGGCCTATTAGCCAGGGGAGGTGGGGCTGGATTTTATTTTATGGTTTAACCTTAAGTTGTAAATACCAGGCTGGTGTTTAAACCCAGACCTAGAATTTTGGCTCCTATTATGTCCCCAAGCTGAGGCAGCCAATTCAAATTTCTTTTCCTTCAGCCTGGGCTAATGCTATCAGGGTGCTATTGGTCTGCTGGGGAGAAGGTAAGGTAGGGATGAGAACCAAAGTCAGAGAGATCACTTGGAGCCTTCTCATCTGGGGCCATTTCTCCCCTTGACATCTAACTTTACAACGGGCCTTCCTGCTTGTGGCAGGGCAGATAAATACTGCTTGGGCCAGTGACTTTGAGGACTTCTTTATAAGATGGCTTTAAATCTTCTAATTCAGAGCCAGTTATCTCAACAATTAGCTTTTTGTGCCTCCCATCCTCAAATTTGGGAAAGTCTCATAGAGCAATTGTACAGCCCAGGAATTAACAAGAAAGTTGGCTCTCATGTGACAATTCAGACAACTGTGTAGGGACTGTCTGAGTTTAAAAAGATTCTGTGGCCTCATGTACCCTCAGTGAGAATGCAGACTGTAATCCTCCAGCAATGTCTGGAGCAGGTGGTGGACTGGGGGTGGGGGTGATGTCATGTTTTATATATCCGTGATGGCTAACAGGTTCAAGCCCACTTTTCAGAATTGGGAGGGCCTAGTTCCTGTTCTCAGTAACCGACAGTTTCCCAGAGTCCAGGCCAAGGCCCTGGAAACTATTAGAGAATAATAAAAGACAGTCTGTCAGAAGGCATTACAATGCATACAATGGCAAGGGTATGAAGGACAGTAAGACAGGAGAGAGGGAGGTGATGCAGCAGTATGGGAGGTGGGTCTTGGAAAGGGCCCTGAAGCAAGGGAATGAATTCAAGAGCACAAGATATGTTCTAGGTGGTAGGGTTCAAATAGGCAGGTGAGACTGACAGGGCAAGTGCAACAACCTAAGGGACAGGGGCAGAAAGAAGAGGCAGGTGGGGGAGGGGGGTTGTTGCTGTGATAAGAGTATGGCTGAGGCTTGAACCATTCAATCAATATGTATTGAATACTGTGTGGCAGGCAATATGGAGCGCTGAGGATTCAGTAATGATCACAGCATAGTTCCTGACCTCCAAGCTCAGTCTGATGGGGGAGATAAAGAAATAAATGCACAAATAGCAAGTTTCTAAAGCCAGAGTCAAGGATGATGACAATAGTGGCTGAAGGTGCCCTGAGAAGGCTCAGAACGGGGGACCCAAGACAGACTCCCCCCTTTCAATGAATGAATGAGGTAACACTGAAGCTGAGACCCAAAGCAGAGAGGAGGGTTTAGCCAGGGGAAAGGGGAGGATGCCCCAGAGAGGGAATAGCATGCATGAAGGCTGACAGGTGAGAAGGGACATGGTGACGGGCTGCGAGTGGTCAAAGGCTGTTGAGCCATGAGGCCTGAGAGTGGAGCTGCACATTCCGTCAGAGCGAGGCATGCGCAGCTGGCTAACATACCATGTAGTAATCATAGAGGAAGCTCAGGGCCGCAACGCTGTCATCATCCCCATTGACTCTCATCATGGCCTTCGTGGCGGCTGTCAAGGGGTTTTCCAGGTAGGTCTTCCAGGCCTCGTCTTCATTAGTGTAGGGGAACTTCTGGAAGTTGACTGGATCGTTCTTCAGCAGCCGCACAGACCTGAAACTGGAAGGCAAGTCAGGAGGGTCAAATGAAGGCCGTCCCAGAAGACAGTCCATGAAGGGTCAGCCTCAGGCATTCAGAGAACAGTAATCAGCCTTGAAAACTTGAAACTCCTTCTTCTACCACCCTCAGGCAGTTCGGTGGCAGGAGAGTGAACCCCAGAACTAGATGCTTTGGGTCAATACCAACTGTTTCCATGCAGAAGCTGTAGACTGGCAGCCTCAGTTCCCTCAACATGAAGACCGTAACTCCAACCTTGCAAGCCTTCAGAGAAGATTCAATAAATGCTTCCATAGTAGATATTTATTCAAGGAGAATCAGTGCAACCAAGACGGGAACTAACAATGTCAAGCTGCAAAGGATAACATTTCCAGATAACTCAGCAAGAGTACTTCTAAAGAAATTCTCTTCAAAACCATAGGTACAGAAGGCAGAAGACCATTCCTCGTCACGGGGAGAGACAGAACCAGAACGAGGAAGCCCAGAGGAGGAGTCTGGTCTTGGGAAATGACATTTCAGAGCAACATGTACTGTAGATTGTCCAAGCTGATGCTCAGATGCCAGGAACTGGAGTGGCATACTGCTTGGCACTCCAAGGCAAGCAGAGCCTGGGCACTGTGCTAAGAACTTGGACAAATTCTTGGAAGGAAAGGGATCAGAAAAGGCTCTTTAAAGCAGGCAGACATTTTAGCTGGGGACAGACACCTGCACTGGGGATTATATGGCTCAGCGATGTAGGGGGAGGGAAACAGGGATAGACAGAATCATGATAAAAATAGCACGTGATCTTTTTTGAGCATTGGCCATGTTTTAGGCACTGGAGCTACACACCTTACACAGACCCTCTCACTTAGTTCCCACAACAACTCTGTAAAGCAGGCACTATGATGATTCCCATTTTATAGGTGAGGAAACTGAGCTCAGGGAAGTTAGGGGAGTTCCCCAAGCTCCTGGCCCAGGGGGAGTCAGCTTGAGCAGGATGATGCTGTAACACAGAATAGTGGCCTCGAACTTTAGCTGGATCCTAACGGCCTAGAAGGCTTGTTAAAACACAGATTTCTATACCCTAGCCGGTTTGGCTCAGTGGATAGTGTCGGCAGAAGGGTCCCGGGTTCAATTCCAGTCAAGGGCACATACACATACCTCAGTTGCAGGCTCAAGTGCCAGCCCTGGTCAAGGCATGCGCGGGAGGCAACCAATCAAAGTCTCTCTCATCAGTGTTTCTCTCTGTATCTCCCGATCCCTTCCACTCCCTCTAAGAAAACAGTCAATGGAAAAATATTCTTGGGTGAAGATTAACAACAAAAAGCCACCCACAGATTTCTGGGTCCCACACCGAAGCGTTTCTGATTCAGTAGGTCTGGGGAGGCTGAGAATTGGCTATTCTAACAATGTTCCTGAAAGCTGATGCTGGGAGTTTGGGAGCCATACTTTGAGAATCACCGCTATGGAACATGCGCTTATTTGTGAGCATAGACGTGGGCAAGTTCTCTGTGTTTGTTTTAGAGCGAAGGGTATGTCCAGGACGGTGGTGGGAAGATGGGGACAGCCAGGCCAGGAAAAACAGCCCCAGAGATGAAGTAGTCCCCAGTGCCCCCCTTTCTGGGTGAGCCTGACAGACTCACTCATGGGAACAATGTCAGCCGCTATTCACTGAATATATACGAATTCTCCCCATTCATTAACACTGTTCCTTACAAGAACACCACCATTTGCTTCATTTTACAGATGAAGAAACCAGGGACTTGTAAAGGATAAGGAAATGCCCAAGAGCACTCTGCTAGTCCATGACACGACCTGGATTTAATCCAAGGCTTGTCTAGTACCAAAGCCACATACTTTCCATAAGCCACGCTGCTTTACTGTAATGCAAGAGGGCAATCTGACCACATCAGAAAACCACTTCAGCGGTGGAATTTCAGGTGCTGTGGTGGAGGGTAGGGGGGCAAATCCTGTCACAGGAAGTGCCTTCCTGCTGCCCTGCAGCCCAGGCCTATATTCTCGGACACAGAGTGGGAGCAGCAGTGAGGCCACACCCAGGCAGGCCGTGGGCAGCAGCTCTCTCGCAGGTTTCATCCAGGACGCAGTGTCTCCCATCCCACTGGGCCCCAGGGTGTGGGGCCTTGGGCTTTGAGAGGCAGGGAGGGAGAGGGAGCTGTCACACAAAAAAGAGAAATGACAGAAACCTTCCTGCTCCAGGGGTGCGGAGAGGGAGGCACACCCCGAGTTTCTGCTGCTATAAATCAAGGGCCTCAAGAGGGGGAGTTGAGAAGAGGCCCTTCCTAGCTGCCTCCTGGGCCTGGGGTTAGAGGAACTTACAGAGCAAACCCAGGATGGCTGCCACCTCCTCTCCCAGCCCCAGGCTAAAGGGGACTCCCAAATCAAAGGAGCATGGGAGAAGCGGGGAAAGGAAGGCCTTGTAGAGCCCGCCCTCTTGGTCACTTGGGACCCCCCGTGTTGTTCACTGTGTGTAAAATGAGTCTAATAAAAGCACCTACATGTAGAATTTTCACATTGCCATGTCAAAAATTCTCAGAACTTTTTCTGGCTCACAACAGGTGCTTAATACATCTGAGCCATTATCGTGCTCTGGGCTCAGCTTGGAGCCAGACATCAAGGTGTTGCAAAGTGGTACAAGACTTGGCCACCCTGTAAGTCAGTGGCAGAGCTGGGCCTAGAGCCCCAATTTGTTGACTCTAGTGGGATGATCATTATCAGCTTTGATGAGCTATCAGTTATCTTATAGTATTTAAAAATTAAATTTTAGAAGTCATGAAAAACAGACAAGGTTTGTTGGTCACTTGGGAGGTTTTTCTGGCCTCTGAGGATCACCCATGCACCTGGTAGATTCCGTGATACACAGCAGCTGCTATGCCTTAAGCATTTACCACCTACGGACAGTGTGCCAACTGTTTTTCTGTGCATCTCTTCTGCTCTACACAATAGTCCTGAGAGACAGCTATTAGAGAAATAGAGACCCAAACAGGTGATAGTACCTGCTCAAAGTCACTCAGCTAGTAAGTGGTGGAAGCTAACTTGAACCTGAATCTGTTGGACTTCGGATGCAGCTCATTATCCTGAACTAGTCTCCTTTCTAGGTGCCTTTCCCATCGAGGAAATTCCCCTCCTCTGGAATATACTGAAACAATCCTCTACTGCAAGACAAAAAGGGATTTCCCACCCACAGAAAGCTGGAGGGATAAGTGAGAAAGCGAGATGACTGGAAGAGTTTCTGGCCAGGAGCTGTAGTGTCTGGGTCCCAATGCCTGCTCATGCTACCAATCAACTTTATGTTCCAAGACTAATCACTGGCTTCTAGAAAGTTCTGGCTATGGATAAGGTTAACATTACCTTATGTGCCAAATCCTGAAATCCAATATCCTATTCTCTTAAAGGCTGGAATTAAGGGTTGAGGGCCCAGTGGGTAAGAGCCGAGAAGGAATGAGCCCTACTCATGGGGGCCAGAGCCAGAACAAAGAGAGGAAACCAGGTGACTCCCATCCTATGTGGTCACCTTCCTCAGAGCCTCCACAAACTCTCTGTTGGTGTCCCTGTCCAAGGCAGAACTCCTCAACTATCAGGAGGTAAACTATCAGGAGGGTGAAGTGGAGGGGATAGGGAGAGGACTTGACCCTGGGCAATCTTCTTGACATCAGATCTCCGCCAGGGGACGGCACAGAATAACCTGTAGCACCATGGAAGGAAGTGGCACTAGAGCCATAGCCTGACAGACCCATCTGTTAAATGGGTCTATTGAATGCCTTCTGTGTGCCAGACAGGGACTCTTCTAGGCACTGGGAATCAGCCAAGAGCAAGACAGATAAGGCTCTGCTCCCACGAAACTTAGTCTAATTGGGGAGACAGTCCATAACAAGTAGGTAAATAAGTTAATTTTAGTCAGTGATAAGTGCTGTGAAGAAAATTAGAACACAGTCAGTGATGGAGTCACCAAGGCTGGCTACTTGAAGAGAGGGGTTAATCTCATGGGTTGTTAGGAGAATTAAATGCATTAACATAAGAAATGTGCTTAGCCTAGAGCCTGCCAGAGAATAATCGCTCGGTAAATAATAGCTATGTCACCACCTTCATCATCATGACCATCATCATTTCAGAACCCCCAAATGAGAGTAAAGGGGAGACTCCGCCTGAGGTTCTTAAATTAGTATCCTCCTCAAGCCTCCTGTGAACCAGGTTCTGTGTGAAAAACAAAAGAGACATGTAATAACCCTCAGCCTTGACTTTCACATTCATTATCTCGTGGAGCCTCTCAACATGAACGATGTGTTATTATCTCTATTTTATAGACCAGGAAATAGACAACAGGTGACCCGTTCCAGAGGACTGGCCAGTGAGTTACAAAGCCAAGCCTCCCGAGATCTGGCCTGGGAACTGACTCAAAGACGAGACACCTTTCTATCAAACCACTAATGTGTAAGAAGGGATGTAAAGACGGGGAAAAGACAAAATTCTGGGAGGCATTTATTTGTCTAACCATCCATCCCTCACTTCAACAAAAATTTATCAAGTTACTATGTTCCAAGTCTTGCACTAAGCAAGACAATAAGGTCATCCCTGCTTTTGAAGAGGTTGCATTTTAGTGGCAGCAAGACAGACATGACCACAAAAACAAACAAACAGCTAAAATCAGATAGGTGAAGAAAGCTATGAGGGAAAAGAAGCAGGGGCGTGTCTGACTCCCTGAACTCTGGGGAGTGACTGGATGTTGGTTGAGAAAAAGGCTAGAGGGGAAGTGTGAGCATGGAGGTGAATGGGGAGGACTTTAGACCTCCCAGGAGAGAGGAAAGGCAAGATCAAAGGCATAAGCCTGGGACAGCTCCCAGAGCTTCTTCCCCTACTATGTGTCAGGAGTGAGCCAGGTCCTTTGCATATGTTTCCTTGTTTCAAGGAAGGCCAGCCCACTGAGGAGGAAACTCAAGTCCGAGGTTTGATAATCCCTCACATTTGCATAGTGTGTTATATTTTTTCAACATGTTTCTCATACATTTGTCATCACCTCTGATCCTGCAACACCCCTATAGATAAGGAGGGAAGGTATGACTATCCCCATTTGATAGGAGGAAAAACTGAGCCACACAGAGGCCACTGGCTTGTCTAAGGCCACCCAGCTGGTATCTCATGGCATCAAGCACAGAGCAGAAGTCTCTGGCTTCCAGCATCAAGAACCTTCACAAGGCTGTTTCCTCAGAGTGTCCCTGGTCTGGCTTCTCTTCTGAGAGAGAGTTGGATACAAAATCAGGAGAGTGGAGCTTGGGCATATCCCCGATAGGCCTCACTTTCTGAGGCCCCCTAGCCCTCACTTGTGAGAATGTGCCAACTGCACAAGCAGGGGCTCTGATGTGGATGGGACCTCCCCCCGGAAGTTCACTCTAGACCCACAGCAGGGAGGGCAGAGGTACTGGCTATGCCGTGCCCAATCAGATTCTGAGCCTCCAACTCCAAAATGCATCCTTCCAGGAACCAGAGGGAACCCACAGTGGTAAAGTGGGGCTTCATCTCAACAAGGCCCTTTGGATTCTAAATTCCCACTGCTTTCTGGCTGAGCCCCTTAAAACTCCCAGTTCGGCTAAGTCAGTGTATCTCAGCCGTTAGCTAAGGCCTTTTGGCTCCCCGCCTCCCCCCTTTTGTTAGAATCCTGGCAATTTAAAGTGCAAAGAGACCTTAGAAATCTCACTCTAGAGAGAAGGTGTGACTTGCCTAAGGATATAACAGGATTGGGATTCAAGACTCCTAGCTTCCTATCCAGAACTTAGCACAGTCACTGCCCTATCTCAAAGGCATCTCAGTGATTCAGACATGGCAAAATAAGGACTCTTACTCAATTTTTCAGAAGGGGAAAGAAAACTCTCTACCAAGGGGGTGGCCTCAAGTCCCGCCCAAGGAGGTCCTGGCACAGGACAAATCCAGCAAGTTGGACCCCACCGCCCTCCAACCTGACGAGGAAGAGTCCCATGGGCCACCTGAGCTGGGTGTTGACACCCAGATACACCCAATGACTTGCCAAACCCTGTTGTGAGCCACCCAGTCTCATCAGCAGTGATCAATCACACTCACTAATTACCCACAGGGAGGCCCTGGCACAACCGCTCACGGAGGAATCATTTTTCAGTCAACCCCATGCAAGGTGTTCCCTGGGCATGACAGGAGTGCTCCAGGGTTCTCATGCTTGCCAGTGGCCCATCTGGTTTCTGGATGCACAGGTTGTGAAATGTGCCTTGTCACATGCTGGGGGCTCATGTGGGGGCTTCAGTGAGGAAATGGCAGAGCATAAGGCATGGCTCTGCAGTGATTCTAGTTTCAATGAGATGGTTATCAATTCATGTTATGGGGTGGGCCCCAGAGCTATACCGACCTGGGTTGCAGCTCTGCTACTTACTAGCTGTGTGACTTAGTGCAACTTGACCTCTCTGTGCCTTGGGGTTTTTTTTAACCTGTAAAATGGGGGAAGGTGAGAGTACTAACCTCACAGAATTATTATGATAGCTACTGTTCATTGAGGGATTACCAAGGGCCAGGTGCTGACACAACAATTTCTAGTCATTGTTTCATTTAATCTTGACAACAACTCTGTGAGGTGTCACTGTTGGAAAATGCAATGAGATAATGCAGGTATAGTAATCAGCACAGTGCCAGCCCATAGTAATGTGAACTATTATTATTATTACTAATACTTAGTGGGGTAGCCCCCAGCGTGTTGCATGGCAACCCACAGCCTCACTTTCTCCCACCTATGAATGGGATCATCTCTTCCTAGTGGTAGAAGAAGACCTGCTTGGAGATTCCCAGATAAGAGGGACAAACACTGCCAGCTTCATATCTGGATCAAGGTGGGCAAGTTGAGGGCGGTCACGCTCCAGCCAACGCTTCCAGCTGCATGTAGATTAATTCTATGCCATTTTCTAATTATACCAGAAACTCACTTTCCCTTTGAAAAATTCTTCTTTCTGTGGGAATTTTTCTTTTGTGCTCTATTCTCCTCTTGGCTTCCTGTCTAATTTTCCTTCCCCCCCCCTATTGTTCAATAAAGCTGAAAGCAGTTGAAATCTACCTCTAAGCCCAGGCTGCCACATCTTTTCATTCATTCATTCATTCATTCATTCACTCACTGATTCATTCTATGAACATTCACTGTAACAGGTCCTGTGCTGGGTACTGGGACACAAAGGTAAATACCACAGTCTCTGCCCTCAAAAGTTCCCAGTTCTTGCTGACCTCCTAGGGAAAAGACACCAAATATTGGTGAGATAATTTTCCTTCAGAACCTTCACTAGATCGTTTGCTCTGACCCTTTGAGGAGGCAAAAGGAAGAGAGAGAGAGGGAGGCAGCCAGCCAAGATCATTTGTTCCATTTTTACAAACCAGAAAGCTGAATTCCAGAAAGGAGAGGGAAGAGAAGGGGAGGGAAAAGAGCCAAGTTATTTAATAGGGTCAGGCCCTGTGCCTTTCCTTCTATTACATGCCTGTGGGAGGTGGCTGTTATTACTGTCACTTTATAAATGCAGAAACTGACACTTCTAGAGGTGAAGGAGCTCGTCCGAATGTCACCCAGTCTGTAAGTGGCAGAGCTGGACTCAAACGCCAGCAAAGTTCTCAGCCTGCTGACTCAGCATCTACACTGCAGGTCAGCGGGGGATCTGGGAAAATCCTGCCTCCCGATTCTCTGCCAAGACTTCTAGGCCAATGGTTCTTGAACTTGACACGCATCAGAATCACCTGGAGGGCCTGTTAAAACACCCCTGCCACCACCACCCCTCCCGTCCCCCCCTCCCCCCCAGGTTCTGATTCAGTTGTTCTGGGGTGGGGCTGATAATTTGCATTTCTAACAAGTTCCCAAGGAATGACAATGATGATGATGATGATGATCCTGGAACCACACTTTAAGAATACTGTTTTTAGGTAAACCAATCATTTTCCCTTTTAAAGATTACTTCCTCTCTTCCCCCTTCCCATTTCAAAAGTAACACAGGTTTGTAAAACACAATGTATAAAACATGGAACAGAAAAATTGGAAGTAGAATGCACCTGCATTCCTCCACTCAGAGATCATCACTGTCAACAGCGTGGCACAGTTCCTCTGCAGTTACAAGCAGGGTGGCATATTGGTGTGCAGCATCCCTATGGCCCCCGGGGTTACGATCCCAGCTGTTCCCTGAAATCCTGGGCAAGCTGGCGGCAAGCCTCAATCCCCTTCTTTGCAAAACTGCACTTATACTCCCCACCCCTCGTTGGATTACTGCGGGAGTTAAAGGAGCGAATGTATTTCTCAAGCACTGGACCCTGTGTCTGCTGTGGATTCCACGCTCAATAAATGGCTGGCTGTTATTTTTGTTTTCACCAAGGCAGAGCTCCGACTATGCTAACTGTGCTTCAGCCCTGCGGCCCTTCCTCCCCCTCCTTTTCCTCCTCCGTGTGGATCCCGGAGACCCTGCTGGCGGCTGGCTCCGGGCGCCCACGGGGGGCCCTCCCTGGGAGTGGCAGGAGCCTCCGGTGTGTCTCGAGCCCCGTGCCCGCGGGGTCGCCAGCGCCGTTAGGGTGTCTCGGCCTCTCCGCCCAGTCCGCCCGCCCGTTTTACAGCCCGGGCTTAATGAGGGCTTTTAACTTTTCATTCACCACCAGCGTAACTCCGACTTCTAATAACACACCTTGTGCACGACAAAAATTTGCTCCTGGCAATCATGGTTTCGACCACAAAACCACAGCGGGGAGGCGTTCCTGGTTAACTCTTTCAGCGCCCCGGGCCGTCTGGAGCCCGGCGCTCCTGGAGATGAGATGGAGCCTCCCGAGCCCCGCGGCCGCAGACGGGGCGGTTCTGGTCCCCTCCCCACCCCGGGTCGCGCGGCTCTCCGAGGCTTCGGGAAGGAGAAGATTCCAGCCGCGGTGGGGGCCCGGCCTGTGGACCCCACGAGGTTGTAGAGGGGAGTTCGGGGAGGGGCCTCGCTCACGGCCCTCTCCATTCGATGGACCTACTATGTGCCGGACCTACTATGTGCTCGTCACTTCCGCTCGGAACTCTCATTTCCTCGAGGGGCAAGCTGAAACAGCACAGGGGCGCCTGGCACACAGTTTGCCCCCGGCACCCCTACCCGCAGAACTCGAAGGGTCCGGGAGGGCCCCACGGCACCCTGGCTAAGGCCCCGGCTATGGCTTCCCCCGGGGAAGGCCCAGGACATGGCTGCCAGGCCCGGAGCTGTGCAAGGGGAGGACTTCCGGCAGCGACTTCCGGTGCTCCCCGCCGCCCCAAGATCCCTTGCGCCCCGCTCTAGCCCCCGGGCCGCCGAAGGCCGCGGGCGGGTGCCAGGGCTTGGCAGCCAGGGCTGGAGGCTGGCCCACGCTCCCCAGCGGGCCGGGCCCGGCCACATGAAAGGCCCCTGTGCTCCACCCGCCCGCCGCCTGCAGCCGAGTCCTCACTGCGCCGCCCTGGCCTCCATGCTCGTGGAGACGCGGCCTTGGCAGTGGGCCTTCCTTCCACCAGAGGCCTAGCAATCAGGCTCGCGTTTATGGACTCCTGTTCTGGACCGAGTGGCCCGCGCTCGGAGCCCGCTGTCCCCCTGCAGGAAGGTGTGTATAGTCCCTACGGGACAGAGGGGAAACTGAGGGTCAGCAGGAGAAATGAATTCACCGGGATCCTGCAGTTGGTGAGAGACGGAATGTAGAGTCCTATGCAAATCCTGCCTTCTGTCAGGGCTCAGGATGGACTCCAGGATCAGTCCTTCACTCGGCACTATTTTAGGGGAAAGAGGCACCAGCAGCGGCCACTCAAAACCTGCGAACCAAGCACTTGATGCCCTGAACCCTTCTCCTCCCCCCTCCCCCCCACACACACACCGTAAGGGCAGCTGAGCCCCCAGGCACTGCGGCTCTGTCACTGTAATCTTAAATGGTGGTTTCAGAGTCGGTCTGCAATTACTCTGCAGGCTCAGGTCCCCTCACCCCACCCCACGTGGAGAAGCCTCAACTGTCAGCGGATCTGACTTCAAACTCAAACCATTAAGGAAGAGAAAAACAGGAAACCTTTCTGTTGGAGCAGCCCAGCTTCAGGACACTTAACCCCCTAAGGAGCATCAGATGAATAGGTTTCTGTCTGCAGCCTCTGCAGTTTTAAGCCCAGATCTGAGTGCACTGAAGACGCATCACAATTGTGTGTTTTTTCAAAGTGTGGAAAAATAGGAAGCAAGAGGTTCAGAAATGTTCATTGGTAGGGTATTTGTATATGAGGGACCTAGAGTAGTATTAGCTTGCTCATTATCAGGTTTTCAACTGATCACTTTTTAAAGGTTGTTGGATTTCCCCCAACAGTTCCCCGAGGTGGGGACCACTATGGCCACAATTGACAGGTGAGAGAACTGAGAGTGACAAGTGATTTGCCCCAAGTCACACAGCTAAGAAGTGGAAGAGCTGGGACTTGAACCCAGATATTGGTTCCAGTGCCCCTGCTCTAATTCCAGTTGTCAACACATTGTCAACTCCAGGGAATTCATTCAAGAGAAATCTGATGCCAAGCGATTGTAGTATGAACGTAGGTGGCTAACCTAAGAGCTAGCTGGTCTCACAGAGCACTCTGCATTCAGGACCCACCAACTGCTCTGCCCTCGGGTCTTCATGTTTTAAAAACAATCTATTGAGGAGTAGCTAGAAAAAAAGATCTTTCAAACCTTGTCTCTGCCCACTCACCGCTGAGGGTGGCAGGAAGAGGTGCGTTCTAGAAGCCTGACTTCTGAAAGCTCCCTTAAGCCAAGGGGAAAAGCAGCCCAGAATCCCAGCCTCATCCCACCTTGTCTGAGGTTCAGACACCAAGCAGGGGGTCCAGGTGACGGTCAGCTGGGTCAGCATCAGCCAGCAGGGATTCTAAATCCCAGATGTGGGCGGGAAGGCACCAGAATCCTGCCAGTTAATAGAGATGACTCCACTGAAAACCACATCGCAGCTACCTCAGCCTTAGAACTGCCTCAGCATAAAATCAACCACATTTTATCGAGTGCGTCTTCAGACCTTGGCTCTCAGCTAAGCATTTTACAGCCTCTATCGCACTCAACTCTCTTCAGAATCCAGCAAAGCATTATTGTACCCATTGTTTTCAGGTGAGGAAAACGAAGCTCAGATAAGTTAAATGACTTATCCAAGATCACACAGCCCGTGAGGAGCAGACCCTGGATTTGAACATACAGACCAAAGAGTGGGTATGTTTAACCATCACACTGTAACCTTCCCACTTGAGACTGTTCCAACCCAACAAGCGAGTTCCTTTGGAGAAATCCAGCTCTCCGCCTGAGACAGCTCTTAGAATCACCTCAGAGAAGTTTCTTTTGGCAAGAAGATAAAAAGTCTAGAAGGAACTGGGGCTATCTCTGATTTCCAAGGCCCCTTCAGAGTATCCGAAAGTGGTGCTGAAAGCCACAGTCAGTTTCAATCCTGTGTTTCCCTACCTGGTTCGAAACTGCTTAGCAGAGAGAGAAAGAAAGAAAAAAAAACAACACCACCACAAAACGATTTTCCCAGGGAAACACTCAGCTCTCACTGAAGACCGTGCTTGCCTCTACACGCCAAAGTGAGATCCTCAGCCCATTCATTTACTCTTACAAATTGCTCTGTGAATCCTGGCGCCGGCGGCCGCCCTGCTCTTTCCCCTTCTGGAAATCCCATCCAGCCTCCACGCTCAGAGAGCGCCAGGCATCCGCCGATGTTTACTCACTCAAGTTCATTCGACATCTTCCTGGCTCCCAGGCTCCAAGGACAGGCACCGGCACCCGAGACTCTGCTGACTGCTCTTGACTCTATTTCTTGCCTGACACAGACATTCCCTGTCCAGGGAAGTGTTTGATTTATGTTGAGGTTGGAGTGTCGGGATTTTGCTGACAGGTAGGTTCCTGGCAGCGCTGGTGCTGATTGGCTACAGGCACAGGTGCCGGGCGACAGCAGGTATACCTCAACAGGTGCAGCTGTTAACTCTTGGCCTGCCGAGTTGGGGGCGGAGCCACGGGGGCCGGCTGGGTGGAGCTGGCTAATTCCTTCCTTGGCGAGGGTGTGGGGGGGTGGAGATGAGGGAGGAGAGAGGGAGGGGAAAAATGTTGGAAAGAAGATAGAGGAAAAGTACAGTGACAAACAGATACTTGGCTGAAGGAAATTTCAGTTCCTGTTTCTAGTTTTGTATTCTAGATATCCAGGAACATCTCCCCCAAATTCTTTTGCCCCCTTCTCTCCCCAGCATCATATTTCGCAACCACTGGAGAATTCTCAAAGGAGAGAGATCTTCTACCTGGTGGGTCTCTGTGTAAATTCCCTTTCCTCCGCCCCCCATCCCCCCGCCCCCATTATTGTCACCTTTGTAGGTGAAGAAATGGAGGCCAGAGAGGTGAAGTGACTTGCCCAAGGGCACGGGCTAGTGAGTTGTTAGAGCCCAGATCTGAAGCAGGCACCTTACTCCAAGCCTGGCTGCCCCTTTGAGCTTCACTCAGCGGCCTCAATTTAACAGGCATTCATTGAGTACCTATTGTGTACCATGCCCTACTCTGGGTCTGGGGAGATATAGGCTAAAAAGTCAGGATGAATGCTCTGGAGGAGTTTACAATCTGGGGTGTGTGTGTGTGGGTGGCATGGGGTGGGGGAGTAGGGTGGGTGGCAACCTTTTATTTGCTGTGATACAGATCTGAATGAGATGTAAGCAAACCACATACCTTTGGCCAGCACAGAAGGGATGGAAAAGTTGAAGTCAGCCACCTCCAAAGCCTTAGCAAGCTGGTCACTTCACAAATTCTAATAAGTGCTGCATTCCGCACTGGAAACAGGAGAAATCAGACTCCTGTTAGACTAAGTAACTGTGGAATAATCGCCATGAGCTGTCTCTGTAAAGAACAAGGTTGGTAAACCCAGAGGATCCACAAACACAAACAGGAGAAGGCTAGAGCTTTTTTCAGAGCTCACACCAGGATTAATTTGAAATGAAGTTTAAGCCCAAGATCTTGGCATCCACCCCCCCCCCCCCCCCCCCCCCCCCCCCCCCCCCCGCCTTTCTCTCCTCTGTCTCCCTCCCCCGCCCCCTTTTCTTTTGGCAAATTATTTCTTTGCTTTGCCTTCCTGAGAGCCTTGCCTTGGCTCACTCCCTTCTCTCGGGGAAGGCGAGGTTTCAGTTACTCCTGCCAATTTGATGGAGGTGTTCAGGGTAAAGTCAGAATCCCAGGGAGCCCTCTTGGGATGGGGTCAGGCCTCTGGAGAGGGGGTCCTAGGTTTGAAAACTGTCGGAGGTGGGTTCCTCGCTGGAGGCTAGGTTGGGGGCAGTCTTCAGGGAACTGACAAATATAGTAAACAGTAATTATAATTGCTAATAAAGCCACCTCCTCTGAGCAGGCCTCTCCACCCACCCTGATTAATGTAGACATTTAGTCACTGTATCTCTTCCCTTTATTTTGGTTCTCTGCAAAGCCAACAGGACTTCTTTTTATAGTTTTCTAAGTGTTTATTGTCTGTTTTCTCTTGTGGAATGTGCACTCCATAAGAGCAAGGGCCTTGTCTGTCGTGTTCACTTGTTGAATCTCCAGTACCTACCACACTGTCTGGTATACAGTAGGTGCTCAATGTACCATATTGTGCTAAGCCTCACCTACTGTCTCATTTCACCCTCACAACCCTTTGACATAGGCACTTTGACTATTCGTGTTTTAGAGATGAGGAAAATGAAGTACTAAGTGATTAACTAAGTTACTCAAAATGAGCTAGAGTTGGGATGGGATCCTAGAGCAGAGCCTGGGTGTCCAGCTGCTTCACAGAGGTTATTGGTGGTAGGAGGGCCTTTTGGTGTGAACCGTAACTGCAAAGCGCACTGCAGCTCAAAGGATGGCACACTTGTCTGCTTATCGGTCTGCCCACCTGGAAGGCTGTGGAGTTTCTGTCAGCGTGTTGCAATTCACAGGGCTCTGGGGGTGACTCATGCTGGCTGGGCTCAGGTGGAGACTGGGATTCAGGTGGCGTGTCTGTGCTCGCTGGGCCTTTTAAAATGGGTCCTCTCCCTCTCCCTCTGCATCTTGCCTCTTTAATCGCCTGCACCCATCTGCAGAGATCAGCAGAGGCCCAGATCATGGAGGAGAGGGTTTCTGTGGCTCCATATACAGGAATGCTCCAGAAGGCGTCCGGGGCAGGATGGAGGGACTAGTGGTCTAGAGAGGGCTAAGCTGGGTTGGCATCTCTTCCCTTTCTTGGATCGGCCCAGTTCTTGGATTCTTGGCTAAAGAGATTGAAAGCAGAGGCGAGCCAATCACATGTGACATAATAATTATATTCGTAATTATAACAGTAAATAGTGATGGCTACTCGTTATTTCATGTTTGCATGTTATAAGCACTGTGCCTAAAGTTACCCTGTTATCTGATAGTATTGCTTCAAAACTGACAGATCCGGGTTTAAATCCCAGCTCAACTGCTATGTCATACCAGGCAGATGACATCTTTTTGAGCCTCAGTTTTGTCACCTGTAAAAATGGATATAAAAATAGTAGCCCCCTCGCTAGGTTATTGTGGAGATTAAATGAGATAACGTATATGAGTTCCATTGTGCAGGACCTGACACACAGCACTTAATTTTTAGGAAAGTTTTTTTCTTCTCGTTTAATTCTCATTTAAACCGAATAAGGAAGCTGTTACCTCTTACAGATGAAGAAACGGGTACTCAGAAGGATTAAGTGATCTGTTAAAAGTAAAAAACTGGTAAGGGAAAGAGTTGAGATTTGAACCCACATCTTTCTGCCCCCATTCTTTAGGACTAGACTATGCTAGGCATTATCAGGTCAAGTTCCGCCTGACCACTGGCCCCTTACTAGCTGTGTGACTGGGTAAATCTCCTTTCTCAGAGCCTCAGTTTCCCTTTATATAATATAAGACAAGATTAGTCTTATAAGGGCAGAGTTGCATATTAAATCACCCAGGTTTTCTTTTCTAGATTACTTCTGGAAAAGAAACATTCTTGCTCCAGACTTTATGATCTGCTCCCCTAAAGGATGGCACAGCCCTTCATCCCTCCCTGTCCGTTCCAGGATCGTGACTGCCTGTGAGCCACTGTTTGAAAAGCGTGTGATACTCCTGCCATGTTGGGAGGAGGAAAAGTGAGGACCACCAAGGTGTTAGAGTTTACATATCTGTGAAGGTTGTCCACCGCAGTCACAGTGCTATGTATGTTACAGGACTTGCGTTATTGGATGTGATGGTTGTGCTAACAGCCCTGCCTTTTCTAACACTTTAAGACTTTATAGTTATCTAAGAAACGACCAAAAGGAGAAATGGCCCGGCTGGTGTGGCTCAGTGGTTGAGCATTGACCTACGAACCAGGAGGTCACAGTTCGATCCTGGTCAGGGCACAGGACCGGGTCTGCATGCAGGAGACAGCTGATCAATGATTCGCTCTCATCATTGACATTTTTCTCTCTCTCCCCCCCCCTTCCTCTCTCTGAAACCAATAAAAACATATTAAATAAATATAATAAAATTAATAAATAAAAGGACAAATGCCCAAATGTCAATGGTACTTCTCTGTGGGCACCAAAGTGACAGAATATAAATGTTTTCCTATTCCCCCCCCCCACCAAGTTGTCTACATGAATATTGCATTGCTTTTATCATTAGAAGTTCTATACAAAACCTCAGTTTAAATGTCATCAAACCAAAATAAATGTTCATTGACTAATGAACTATTTTTCCTGGAACAAAAGTGCAGATAAGAAAGTAAAAATTCAGAAACCTGCCTCAGAGCTTCCCTCTGAAGCACATAAATGGAGAATGAAGGCCGCCCACCCTGCAGGCTCCAAGCAGTGAGTTCAGGAATCAGAACTGATCTTGACTTAATTAATATTATCATTTATTGAGCACTTACTCTATGATACTTGCTTTAGATACTTCATCTCATTCCTCCCTGTAAAATAGGCTCACGTCATCCACCCAGGAGACAGACTTGCCTCTTGGTGTATTGACCGAGTTACTAAAGGGTGTAAATTCTGGAGTTGACTGTCTAAGACCATGGACGAGCAGCTTCACTTCCTTGGTACCTGAGCTCCTCCGTGAAATTATTGTGATGAGAATTAAAAGAGATAACACATGTCCTTAGCATGTGGTAGGCACAGTTATAGGGGCTTTATGTATAGATCATGGAATTCTCTTGCATCTTAGGAAGAAGTTGTCATTATCTTCATTTTATAGAAGAGAAACAGACTCCGAGAGGAGAGGTAACTGGCCACTTGGCTCTACTTAGTGACAGAGATAGACTCAAACTGGGGTATGCCTTACCACAAAGCCATGGCAATAGTCCTGTAAGTCTCCTGAATTCCTTTTTGGAACACAGCCTAGAATGGATGGGTGGGTAGGAGGAAAGAGGGAAGAAGAACAGAAAGAAGAAAAGGTTGCTGATAGGTTTTATAAGGTAGGAAGGATTTGTAAGCTCTAGACGGCAGACACTACACAAGGAAAAATAAGTTTCACGTGGCACTTGTCCCAGATCTCAATGTAATAAATGCTCAGTAAGTGTATGTTGAATAAATGAAAAATGGAGGAATGCATATAATTTACACAAGATAATTGACATTTTAGGCAAATCAGCTGTTCTAACCTCACCCTCCAGAGAAGACCTCCTACTAGTAGTTTGAATTCCTACTCTCCCTCTAATTATTATATCCATTTGGCCCAGTGACACAGTTCCATAAGTTTCAATATGCTTCCCATTATCCCTCAGTGGGTTGGCCTGAGGACTAAATTAAATAAGATCTCAATGGAAAGCCCATGGCAAGTAGTAGGAACACAATAAATCATAGCTGGTATTATAGGTGAGCACCTCGCCTGGGGGTCCTCAGCCGTCACCTGTTTCCAGCCTCAATACCCTACCCATCACTCAGCACTGGCTCTCGCCTAAAAAACAGTCCCTTCCATGTGCAAAGCTCTTTTCAGTTTACAAAGTGTTTTCCTATGCTTTATCTCTTCTGATAAAGCACAGGCGGGAGCATGTATGATTGGCCCCATTTGATAGGTAAGCAGGTTTAGAGAAAGCACCCCTACTTAAGCAAAGGAGTTTGGACTGGGACCTCAGATTTTGGATAAAGCATCACCCTAGATACCATTATAGATCCTAATGGGTCCCAGCACTACTATCCTAGTGCACACCTAAAGCTCTGTAAACGTTTCATCATACTCTCTACTCTGTCCCTGGACTTAAGTAGAGGGAGAGGCCACACACCCACATAGAGAATATGGCCCTCCTGGAAGGCCTGGAAGGACCTGGAAGTTGTGCTTGTGGAGGGTCAGGACAAGGGGTGGGCAGCCTCTAGGCCCTTTTACATTCTGTACTTTAGATTTTTATCACAGTTCCGCCAATAATATCACCTACATTCCTTCCAGAGGTTCCCTGGATGTGAGGAATTGTTATGGGGTCTAAAGTTGTCCTAAAAGCTCCCTTTAAAAAAAACAAGAGTTTCCCAATAACCTGGAAACAAACAAGCAGCTTTTTAAAAAATAAAGATGATAAGGATGAACGGAAATGCTAAACCCCAGTTCTGGCACGGGTGAGGGGGAACCTCTCTCCTAGCTGGAGTGAGTGTGAATCAGTCCAAACTTTGGCCTCAGATTTTAGCTCAACTTTTTTTTTAAAAAAATAGTTTTATTGATTTCAGAGAGAAAGGGTGAGGGAGAGAGTTAGAAACATCAGTGATGAGAGAGAATCATCAACTGGCTGCCTCCTGAGCGCTCCCCCCCGCCCCACCCACTGAGGGTCAAGCCTGCAACCCAGGTATGTGCCCTTGATGAGAATTGAACCTGAGACCTAGTCTGAAGGCCAATGCTCTCTCCACTGAGCCAAACCAGCCAGAGCTTAGATCATCCTTTGATCTAGCAATTTCACTCACAAGAATTCAGTCTAAGCAAATAATCTCTGTGTGCAAGGAGTTATCTGCAAGGATATGCATCAGAGCACTGTCTGTAATCCTGAAAAATAGAATGAATATAAATGCCCTCCAGCAGAGGCTCAGTGAGGTACGATACGAAGCCTGAATATAGTTGCATACTGGGCCACAGTGGACAAGGATGCTGCAGAAGGCCCCTTAGCACCATGGAAGTTATTTCCTGAGCTTACAGCACAATTGGTAGCACTGAGTCCTTACTATGTGTGAGGCACTGGGCTCAGTGTTTAATCTCATTCAATCCTCACAGCGACCCTGTAAGGAAGTACTGTTATCCTTATTTCACAAATGAAAAAGGTGACATCAGAAATGAAACAATGGACCCAAGGTTCTTTCCAGGAAGTTTCTAAGCTGGGTCTCACCCGAGGATATTTTTCCATTGAAGGGAGAGGTAGAGACAGAGAGAAACATCAGTGTAAGAGAGATGCATTGATTGGTTGCCTTCTGCATGCACCCCATTCTGGTCTGCAGTCCAGCTATGGGCCCTTGGCCGGAATTGAACCCAGGACCCTTCAGCCTGGATAGGGTCAACCCTCTATCCACTGAGTCAAACCAGGTAGGCCCTTTAAGTATTTCACTTAACCTTAGTAAATTGGCCCATTCCTATTTTCTAAACCCATTTATGTGACTAGAGAAGGTACAGGAAAAATACACACCGGAATATCATAAAAATTGGGGGCTCCCTGGAAAGAACAGAATCCAGCTGGCTCAGCCCCACAGGGATCTGGCCTGGGACCCTCGCAGCTCACCCACTGTTGCAGGCCATCACCACTCTGCATCTTACAAGGGCCAGTGGACGAGATACTGCCCACTTCCCAATACAAGAGGGCTTCGCTGAGAAAACCTGCTTATCCCCCCTCCCACCACAATGGCAAACAGCACTAAATGTGTATTCCTCCCCTCTTCCATCTATCTCTAAGGGTCACACTGGGGACTTGGAGGGTTCGAATGAGGGTTTACTTGAGGAACTATAGAGGAAAATGCCCAATGCCTGGCTTGGCCAGAGAGGGTCCTGGGGCCCTGGGCCCAGTGCTGAACAGAGGAAGGAGTGAGTATCTGGGGTCAGAGCTGCCTTCTTGGTTAGAGTGAGGTGGAGCAGGTATGGCAGGACTGAGCAGGGCCTGCTCCCAGACTCAGAGAGGTTGACGTAGGCACAATGAACCCATAAAGCCCCTTCCTGTGCCCTCACATGTTGCCCCTGCTGTTTGTTTAGATCCCACTGGAGGTGGGGGAGAGGGAGAGGTTTGCTAGGGCCTCTGGGCCCCACGTCTTCTTAGGAAGGCAGAGGCCCTGTGACGAAGTTAACCTTGGACCTTGGACAATTCAGGTGAGGGCTTCTCTAAACCCGAGGCTGGCCTGCCGGAAAGGTTTTTAAGGCCGTAAGTTTGGGAGCAGGTGGTTGAGCAGAAGGGAAAGTCTTAGAAACTGGCCTGGAAGAACTAAGATGAGGCCCCTTTGGCTGTCCCCTCAAAAAGGCAGCCACTCAAAAGTCACCACCAATCCCCCCCCCCCCCCCCCCCCCCCCCCCCCCCCCCCCCCCCCCCCCCCCCCCCCCCGCCCCGTTTCCTTGCACCTGCTCACCCTTTCAGACTGCTCTATGCTGTGGTCAGCTTTTCCTCCCAAACGGGTTCATTTATCTGGTTGTATAACCCCCATGTTTCATTCTCCAGTTGCTCTGGGATTTCCTCCACCTCAAGACCCAGCTATCTATATTTATGCATTATTCACTTATTCATTCCACAAATACAGAGCTTTATTTAAACTTTAAAAATTATAATGGTAGCTCTCATTTTTTGAGTATTTAACTGTACCAGACTCTGTGCCAAGCACTATACCTGCCCTGCTTGCCTCAATCCTTAAAACTACCCAAGGATTTAGATATAGTCACCACCTCTATTTTACAGACGTGGAAACTGAGACTTAAGGAGGCTAGACTTAGAGAACTTGATCAGGTCAAGCTGGGATTCGCCCAGAACCACCACTTTCTGCTTCCTCAACAAGCAGCTGCTCAGTAAATAGGACCTGCTCTGGTCAAGCATCTGTAGCACAGGCTGCACAGAGAAACCAGTAAGTATGTTTCTTCCCACAAGGAAGCCTGGTGGGAGAGCCCTAATCAGCCCCTCTATTCTGGAAAACCTTTCCTCCTCTAGCTACAACTGGATTTCTGCAAAATTCTTTTCATTATCAAATTTCACAGATTCTCGTGTTGGAGGACTCCATGAGAGTTCCCCAGTCTCACCTTCCAGGTGAAGCAGGAATTTGTACTGCAAAGCACCTGCCCCAACACACACACACACACGCGCGCGCGCGAGTAGTTGAGAGCTTGAATTCTGGACCCAACTACTTGAGTTCAAATCTTGGCTCTACCATTTACTACTTGTATGACCTTGGACAAGTCTTTTGATCTCTTTGAACCTCAGTTTATTCATCTTTAAAGTTGGCATCACTCCTACCTTGCAGGGTTTTTGCAAAGATTAAATGAGGTAACATACATAGAGCATTTCGCACTTCCCTTGCTCTGGAAGTCCAGATGATGTCAGCCATTGTTGTTATCATTAGGGATGGGCGTACCGTGTCTCTCTAGAAACGGTGAGTTCCTGTCTCTTCCTGTGCTACCCAGGGGACTCAGCCCAGGGCAGGCGTGCCTGGTGGTGGAGGTTAGTCACCAGGTTCCCCGGCTTCAGAGGGGAGGTGAACATGAGTGTTCCTCTCAGCTCAGGCTCCTTCCAAATCTGAGTCATGCCTCCACCACTCTCCCTATAGAGATGCTTCCGTGAGCCTCAACCCTCTCCCCTTTCACAATAAGCTCAGTCATTGGCATCCTCCTGCCTATTGAGGAGGGGTCTTGAGGAAACCGCCAAGAACGGAAGAGTCTTGATAGGCAGCTGACAGGGACTTGGCTCTCTAGCAGGTGGCTTTGGCTGTTTGGTCATATTTCAAAAACTCCTAGGGGCCTCTGGCCTGATATTGGGTCACAGAATTTCATTTGGCTGCCCTTGAACTGCGTGACGACTCAGCCCAGCCCCATCTGGTGGGGACAAGTCTGGGGGAGCCTTTTGCTTCACTTTCACTCTCTAGTCCCTGGGGGCTCCTTAAAGCCTCTGAGGTGATCTGGGGGTGTTGAAAATTCAGGCCCTCAACTTAAAAGGCTCAGTGTACCATAGGTAGTTTCGTGTTACAAGCTTTAGGTTTCTGACAGACCTGGGTTTGACACCTGGCTCAGCTTGTTTGCTGAGACCCTGAACTTTATCATTTGTTTCTCTGAGTCTGTTTCCCCATCTGTAAAATGGGAATAATAGTATTTCCGTCATAGACGGTGAGGATTTAATGCAGATGAAGCACTTACTAGTAATACAGTGCTTGGGACAGGGCTGTAACCAGTACTGTTGTGATGAAATGGGAGAGAGGGCACTGGACCCAGAGTCAAGAGATCAGGGTTTGTTTAGCTCTGCCACTCATTGGCTGTGTTGATCGTAGGCAGGTTAACTCCCTTCTCTGAGCTAGTATTTCTTCTGTGAACTGAAAGGTTTGGGTTTGAAGGTTACTCAGGTTCTTTCTAGCTATCTAAGATCTATGACTTTGAAGGAAAGAAAACAGAAGGAAAAAAGAATTAGTACTGGATGCCTTTGTCTGCCGAGATCATGTTTCACAAATCCCAGGGCCTCCAGGCCCCATCCTGGGGCTTCTAAGCAGACCCTTCCGCAACCTCACAGACTGTCTGCAAGACCCCAAGAGGCTTTCTGGGGCCACAATGAGACCTCAGGGAAGGCATAAGGCTGAAAGCAAGCTCGCATCACAATGAACCATGAACCGGCCAGTCCCAAACCACCCTGCGGTGCCTTGGGCAAGTGTCACCTTTCACTTCACCAGAATGGATTAGTTTATGGCAAGGGAGGGATGTTTCTGCTGGAGCCCGAGGACCTTAGCTCTGTTGTAAACAGGCCCACCAGGTATAGGACATTTTCTTTGTATCTAGTGACCTCTGACCACCCCTTTCACCACCCACCGCCCAGTCTGAGCAACCCCCAGCAAGACACCAATGCTGGGAATAATAAGGTATATTTCCCACAAGGAGGCTTGGTGGGAGAACCTTAAATCAGCCCCTCTATTCTGGGAAACCTTTCCTCCTCTAGCTACAACTGGATTTCTGCAAAATTCTTTTCATTATCAAATTTCACAGATTCTCGTGTTGGAGGACTCCATGAGAGTTCCCCAGTCTCACCTGGAGGTGTCCAATATCCCTAAAAATAACCCTTCCCCATCAGAGTCTCCGTTTGGGCAGAGTCCCACTGAGTTACTTTTATGTCAGTTTGAACTCAGAGGAGGATAATATAGGTGGGACTTAGAGAAAATAAAGAATTGGTTTCAGCTCGTTTTACCAGTTTTTACCCTCTACAATAAAGCTCCACTTAACCATTTTAATGTAACACATTTCCCTTTACAGAGATAGTGGGCTTTAGAGGAATTTATTGGTGGTAACAATAAACACAGGTATCTTTTATGAAGCCCTTAGTGTCCAAACTATGCCAAATAGTTTATACCCATTAACTTACTATTTTAAAAAAGTATTGGTTTCACCATGGGGGAAAATATGATGATTTTCATTTTTTTAGGTAGAAAACAGGTCCAAAGCACTAAAGTGATTTATTCAAAGTAAGTGGTAGGATTTGAACCCAGAGCCCATTTTATTCTGGAACATTGCTGCAGCCATGACTTGATGTATAAACTTTTGTTGTTGTTAATCCTCACTGAGGATATTTTCCCATTGATTTTTAGAGAGAATGGAAGGGAGGGGGGGAAGAGAGGGAGAGAAACATGGATGTGAGAGAGACACATCAACTGCCTGCTTCCTAGCCCCCCGACCCTTACCTCCTCGCATGTGCCCCGACTGGGACCGGGGATGGAATCCATAACCCAGGTACGTGACCTTGACCAGGAACTGAACCCGTGACCTTTGGTACACAGGCCAGCACTCTATCCACTTAGCCAACCAGCCAGGGCTTCATGAAGCCTTGTTGGTGAAGCTCTGCCCCGACTGCAAAGAGACACAGGTCTGCCCACCTTTCCTGAAAGCCCAATCCTCTGCTCCCGGAAGCCCCAGTGATCATCCTCCAGCCCTTTGACGTCTGGGGAGCTGAAGCACAGTGAGGGCAGGGGACTTGTCTGAGCCGCATGAAGGGCGGAGCTCAGTGGTCTTCATGCCTCTGTCTGGAGGAAAGAGCCCAGCTTAGGGGTAGGATTGTGATGGGGACCCTGACTCCCAATCACTGCATGTCCAATGGCCAATAACCATGAACTTTTCCCTCCTTCTCCTTCTGTCCAGCAATGGCAGGTCTAGATGCAGCCAGCTCTGAAGACGGTTTCCATAGGAATTCTGCGCTATATCCTTTCTAGGCCCCAGTCCATCCCCGAACCATTTCCGTTCTTAGCTTGGAAGTGACTTTCCTCTTCCTACTTTCTTGCAACTGCTGGGCTCAACTGAAGCCCATTTCCTTCCCTCCTTCCCCGTATCTTCCTGAGGAAGTAGCTCCTTCTTCACAGCTTCATGCTCTCCTTGCTCCGGTTCAACCTTCCCGGGCAGTTTGCTCCATAGTCCTCCTGGGAATCCCGCAAGAATGCCCGAGAACATTCCCGGTGGAAAAGGTTCTGGGATCAAAACATTTGGGGAAAGCTTCATACCAGGCCCTCTTCTTAGAAGTTACAATGCAAAGCCATCAGGTCAAGTCTACGGAAAATCCTGCAGTCAGGAAACCCGTTTTGTGTTTTTAACACAGGGTTTTCCAAACTGAGATGACCATGAAATCATCTCCCACATCCTCACCAATGCTACAGCGACCCACAGAGCCAGTGATCACTATGAACACACTTTGGGAAATGCTGGCCCCAGCCCTCTTCTAGATCATGGAATTGACCTTCATCGATTTAAACCCTTCCTTTTTCCCTGGGTTAATCTCACATACGAATAACCTAAGGTGAAGCATGCTCAGTAGGGTCTTCAAGAAAGACATCTCAATGGGGATAATGATTTTTAACAAGATTTAATGATGGTGCTATTAGAAAAGATCAAGCGTTTTCCAGAATTTGGGAAGAGGGAGTAGAAATTGAAACCCAGTATGAGGTAAATACTTACTGGGTAAATGAATAAATGAATGAACAACTATTTGGTCAAAAAGTTAAGAGCCCTAGCCGGTTTGGCTTAGTGGATAGAGTATCTGCCTTTAGATTAAAGGGTCCCGGGTTTGATTCCCAGGTCAGGGGTAGGTACCTTGGTTGCAGGCTCCCCACCCTGGTCAGGGGAATGCAGGAAGCAACCAATCGATGTGTCTCTTACATCAGTATTTCTCCCTTCCTCTCCCTTCTACTCTCCCTAAAAATCAGTGGAAAAAATATCCTCAGGTGAGGATTAAAAAAAAGTTATTAAAAGAAGTTGGGAGACTGACTGACAGACTGAATGAATGATCAATTGGTCCCCTGACCTCCAGACTCTTCCGTTTCATGCTGCCTGTTTTCTTCTGAAAACCCAGAGTTCATCTGTCTACTCTTCTGCTTAGGAATCCTAGGCGGCTGCCCACTGCCTTCTGGATAGCATTCACATGCCTTGACCTGGCACTTAAAACCTTGCAAAACAAAACCCCCATCTGCCTTTCCATCCTTCTTTCTCACTATTCCTTGTTGGGCACCCCTATTGTAGTCACACTCCCCATTCCCAAATGCACTTGATGTTTGTCCTTCTCCCTTTCTGCCTTTTCTCAAGCGATTCTCTTGACCCCTTGCCCCTCTTCTGCCTCGACTGTTATTTATTCATTTCTAGCAATGCTTTGAGTCCCAGCTCAGAATCTACCACCCATGTTCAATGAAAGAAGTCAGACACAAAAAAGACATTGTGGAGGCAAAGAGCAGGCAAAACTAATCTATTACAGAAAGACAGTCAGAGCTGTGGTTGCCTTGGGGAATGGGCATTGACTAGAAGAGGCACAAAGGGGCTTTGGGAGGAAATACCCTCTATCTTGATTCCAGTGGTAGTTACGAGCGTATCTGTTTGTCAGAATTCATTGAATGGGTCCTGGCCAAGTGCCTCAGTTGGTTGGAGTGTTGTCCCATACACCAAAAAGTTTGCAGGTTCCATTCCCTGTCAGGGCACATACCTGGGTTACAGGTTAGATCCCTGGTCCAGGCGCATCTGAGAGGCAACCAAGCGATGTTTCTCTCTCTCCCTCTCTCCCTTCCCCCTCTATAAAATTAATAAACGTATTCTCAAATTAGGATTTTTTTTTAAAAAATCATTGAATTGTATGTTTAAGACCTGTGCATTTCTCTGTATTGTAAATTTAATCTAAAAGTAAAAATCTTACCACTTAGATCTCCCTGGCCAGAATTCACTTCTGCGTCCGTTACTCTTCAAAGTACTCTGTCTGCACTGGCAGCACACCACTCACCATAGAAGCCTTCTGTGAGAATCAATCATGTCCACATGAATCTCTCCCCCACTACACATGAGCCGCCCCTCCACACTCACATAGCAAGCATTTAACAAATGTGAGAGTGAGTGAGGCCAGATTCATAAAAACGAAGAACAGCAGCTATCGTGTATTAAGCACCCACTGTGTGGCAGGCTGTATGCCAAGCTCCTTACACAAATATTTAATTGCATAAATGCATGTATTTATAAATACAGATATATAGAGTGTCCCCAAAATATATACACGCTTTAACAGCTGATAACTCAATTGATATGTTTTCTTTTCAGATTTAAGCCATTGAAATTGATAGTTATTCAAAGTGTGTATACATTTTGGGGACACTCTATACATTTTGGGGATACCCTGTACATATACAGATATGTATACACACACACACACACACACATAAAACTCCTATAAGATAAATACAAAGTAGCCATTAAACGTGAAAATGGGCAAGTCCTATATAATAATCCTGTATAATAAAGAGGTAATATGCAAATTATCCCTCACAGAGATGGCTGCCTACAACCAGGCCAGCAGGAGGGTTAGTGAGGGACGACCAATGACTGAACAGTAGGCTGCGTGGGGTGACCAGGGTGACCAGGCTGACGAGGGGCCGTGAGGGGTGACCAGGCTGGCGGGGGGGTTGGCAGTTGGAGGCAACCAGGCTGATGGGGGGGCAGTTAGGGGC